>PVJN01002544.1:0-115708 GCA_004026805.1 Lasiurus borealis
AGCCTGCACCCTCTTGCAGTCCAGGACTCCTCAAGGGATGTCTGCCTGATGGCTTTTCCTCATTTCCCATGGAAATTCCTCCCACAGTCCAGGACCCCTCACTCCTTATCACTCAGCTCACTGCTCCTTAGTGCTGTCATGGAAGCAGGAGAGGCTCCCACTACCACAATTGCACTAGCCATCCATGAGCCCTATCTTTCTGTGTAGTTGTCTGTGGGCCAAATGCTCTCTTCTTCTCACTTAGGGCGAGCAGCATGTGAGGGCAGAGCATGCTGTCATGAACACAGAGGGATGCCTGGAGTTGAGGGGATTGGTTGGGCACATGGGGTGAGAGGTGGACACAGAGGATGCTATCTCACTCAATTGTGGGGAGGGTTGGCTGGCCTTCATCTTCCTGACCCCACCCAGGGAGGGACCAAGCAGGGTGTCTGCTTCTCCATTCTTTATCATTCTATCTGTGACACCTGTCACCTTGCCAGGCCTCCCCCAAAGTAAGTTCAGCTCAGTCCCTGAATGTAAAAGAGCACGGAGAGAAGAGGCTCCACTCCAGTGCCCCCTGATTCTCAGTGACAGGACCTGGTCTCAAGATGGTGGCCACAGCTGCAAAACATAGATCTGTTTCAATAAAAGTTGGGAATGGAGACTTTCCTATGAGCCCCTATTCCAAAAGGTGGAAAAGACACCTTCTTATTCACATTGTGGCAAAGACACCTTCAAGAGTAACGTAAGTGGGTAAAGTCAGGGCCAAAGCAGGCCATTTAGTCATCCAATCTCTCTGAGGTGCATGGACAGAATCAAGTTTCAACTCTTCGCAGGACACTTCTGGTTTTTTGTTTTATTTTTAAGCCTAAAGTACAGTAGTCTGTCTCCATTCTTATTCTTTGGGATTTTTTCATCGTTAGATAAAATAATACATTGGGGCAATCCTCTTGAGATACAATATTTCAGTTACACCCATGTGAGGATGACAGTGCCCCTCAGAGGGAGGGAGCCAACAGATGGGGAACAGGGAATTCTGAAAACCAAAGCAAAGGTTTAGAATACGGAAGAAGTCCTTGATGTTATGCTGAGAAACTTGGACTCCTTCCTCTGTGGTCACACAACTGTCACATGCCAGGCGGTCACTCAGAAATATCTTGGCATTGACCAACTTATGGAGTTCTCTCTTCTCTCCATTATCCTGAGCTGAACTCAGGACGTTGACTGCAGCATTCTCTTGGTCATCGTTTTTTTGTTTTGTTTTTTGTTCTGTTTTCCAAAACGTTACAAAGCTTACATGAATATAATATACAAATATGCAGCCTCCTTTGTAGAAACAGGGAAGGAAGGGGTAGTTAAGTAAGGCACAGGGAGCACAGCAAGCATTAGCTGTGGGGAGGGCCAGAGGGAGAGGAGGTTGGTATTGAGGCCGAGGCCCTAGAGCCATTGCTGGGGAACTGGGGATCCCCTCTGAGTGCCACATTCTGAGGCTGAACTAATTGGCCAAGCTGAGGCAGAGGTGAGTGGCCATATAAGCCATCTTTAGTGCTGTTTACCCTTCCTCACCCCAGCTCTGTTGTAAAACCCCAGATTCCAAAGGCCCCATCCAGAGCAGAGGCCCTAGAAGGGGGTGGGAGGAAGTGAGTAGGGTAAGCTTGAAAGCCGATATGCCTGTGTGCTGAGGGATGTCCAGAGACAGTGGTGAGAGGTAGCAGGGGAAGAGATCTCATACATACCCTTCTGTGGGGGCCACAGGTGAAGGGGGCCAGGGGAGTAGGGTAGGGATGGGGCACCAGCAGTGTACATGGAAGAAAGAGGCTGCATCTGAGGAGGGGCCAGGCCAGGCCAGGTGAGCATCTTGAGTTCTGATTGAGGTGTTGGTTCTCACCCTGAGTTGCTTTCTAACTGGTGATGGACCCAGGCTTGACGCTTGTCGCTGCTGCCATCAAGTGTTCAGTCATCTATCCAGTTGTGACAGCCTTCAGCTATTATTAATATAGATTTTATAGTTTTCCAAGTAAAGTTATTTTACTTATTTGTTTAAGTTTATTCCTAGGTATCTTGTTTTATTTGTTGGTGCTATAATGGTAAATGGATTTATTTTTTTTTTAGTTTTTCTTCCTTAGTGTTCATTATTGGTGTATAAAAATTCCATCAATGTCTACATGTTAATTTTGTATCCTACTACTTTGATGAATTCATTTATTAAATCCGATAGTTTTTTGGTGTAGTCTTTAAGGTTTTCTGTCATCTGTAAATAATGACAGTTTTATATTCTTCTTTTAAATTAGTTTATTTTTATCTTCTTGTCTGATAACTGTGACTAGGACTTCCTGTACTATTTTGAGTAAGAACGGTGAAAGTAGACATCCCTGTCCTGTTTTTGTTCTTAAGGGAAACACTTTTAATTTCTTACTTATTGAGTATGATGTTGGCTGTAATTTCTCATTGGTGGCCTTTATTATGTTTAATTATGTTCCCTCTATTCTCACTTTTCTAAGAGTTTTTATCAGAAATGGGTGCTGGGGAGAAAATTCAAGATGGCTGCATAGGTAAACACCTACACTTCTGCCTCACACAACAATTTCAAAACTACAACTAAAAGACAGAACGGACATCATCCAAAACCACAGGAAAGCTGGCTGAGTGGAAATTCTACAACTAGAAGGAAAGAGTGGGGCTCATAGAGACCCAGAGGAGCTGTAAAAAGCTGAGGTACGGAGACACACGCATGGAGAGAGCGGATGCTGGAGAACCTGGCTGGCTTTCTCTGGCGGGAGGGAGAAGGAGACCCTCAAAGGCATTGAACTCCTTATTCTAAGACTAAACCCCATATCCAGCCAAAACTCATACGGGGAGAGTTTGGACTGTGAAGGGGGAGAAGAGCACGGAAATTTAGGGGAGTCGCAAAAGATCAGAAGTCTGGTGGCGCGCCCTGCACTGCATGCAGAGGACCGACTGCTGATTGTGCCACTGGCTTTCACGAGTGGGCTAGAGACAGACCCTCCCAACTGTGCCACTTCTAACTCCATTAAACCCTGGTTTCGGGAAAAACCCTGGGGACCCAGACTCGTGTTGTCCCGGAGTGCAGGGGAGCCGGAGGGGCAGCAGTCTAGAGCTACTGCAAGAGAGCACGTGCTCGCACAGGGACTGCTCCAGTGATTACCCAGTCACGTGAGACTCAGGGGCCATGGAGGGCGGGGCTGACTGGAAGGCAAGGTGGTCCCTTAAGTCCTGAGACTCCACCCATCTCAAGCTCAACAGAGAGGCTTTTGCAGTTTTTCAAGTCTGGTATCATAAGGCTGAATCCAACACAGGAGTTCTCCCAGCATAGTGAAAATGCTGAGACAAGGGAAGGGATCACAAACAAAAGAAATGGAGGAAAACGAATGACTGGATATAGAGTTCAAAACCATGCTTATAAGGTTTTTCAAGAATATCCTAGAAAAGTTGGATAAAGTTAGCGAGACCCAAGAGGAGATGAAAAAGGACCAACTAGAGATGAAAAAGGACCAACTAGAGATGGAAAAGGACCAACTAGAAATTAAACATACACTGATTGAAATAAAACATATTATACAGAGACCTAACAGCAGACTAGCAGAAGGCAAGAATCAACTAAAAAATTTGAAATATAAAGAATCAGAAAACACTCCACTGGAAAAGCAAGAAGAGAAAAGAATCCAAAAGTGTGAAAATAATGTAAGGAGCCTCTGGGACAGCTTCAAGCGTACCAACATCAAAATTGTGGGGGTGCCAGAAGAAGAGAGAGAGAGCAAGATACTGAAAACCTATTTAACGAAATAATGACTGAAAACTTCCCACATCTGGTGAAAGACATAGACTTACAAGTCCAGGAAGCACACAGAACCCCATATAAAAGGAATCCAAACAAGACTACACCCAGATACATCATAATTAAAATACCAAGAGCAAAAGAAAAAGAGAGAATATTAAAAGCAGCAAGAGAAAAACAGTTCATTACCTACAAGGGAGCACCCATACGACTGTCAGCTGATTTCTCAACAGAAATGATGCAGGCCAGATGGGAGTGGCAAGAAATATTCAACGTGATTAATAGCAAGAACCTACAACCAAGAATACTCTTTCCAGCAAAGCTATCATTCAGAATTGAAGGGCAGATAAAGATCTTCACAGATAAGAAAAAGCTAAAGGAATTCATCAACTCCAAACCAGTATTTTATGAAATGCTGAAAGGTACTCTTTAAGAAGAGGAAGAAGGAAAAAGCTAAAAGACAAAAAATTACGAACAACAAATACATATCTATCAACAAGTGAATCTAAAAATTAAGTGAATTAAAAATTTGATCAACAGAATAAACTGGTGAACATAATAGAATCAGGAGCACAGAAAGGGAGTGGACTGATAATTCTCAGGGGGAAAAGGGTGAGGGGTGTACAGGGAGAGACTGGACAAAAATCATACACTTACGGATGAGGTCAACAGGAGGGACGTAGGGGTAGAGGGAGGGTTGGGAGCCGGGTGGAGGGGAGCTATGGAGGGGAAAAACGAGAAACAAGGAATTTATTTATCTTCTACAATTGCAACTTTGTAGCCTGGAGTGGAGCCAAGCCTTCTGCGCACACAGCCATTGAAACTTTGTTGCCTTAAGCAGAAGCCTGGCCAGCCAGGGTTTAGGAAAGCTTAGCTTCCTCCATTCTCAGGGACAACCCAAACCTCCCTCCTGCTCTCTGTGGCCATAGCCATCTTGGTTGGGTTAATTTGCATACTTGCTCTGATTGCTGGTGGGCATGACTGGTGGGTGTGGCTTGTGGGTGTAGCAGAGGTGCAGACAATTTTCATATTACTCTTTTATTAGATATGTATATATATGGAAATCACCACAGAACCAATAGATAAACCAAATAAAAAAATACAAACACCAAACAACCAGCAAAGAGGGTGGGGGCAGAATCTACATTGGCTTAGCTTATATAAAGAAAATAAGGTTAAGAATTGGATGAACCCTGACCAGTTTGGCTCAGTGGATAGAGCATCGGCCTGTGGACCAAAGGGTCCCAGGTTCAATTCCAGTCAAGGGCATGTGCCTTGGTTGTGGGCACATCCCCAGTAGGAAGTGTGCAGGAGGCAGCTGAATCGATGTTTTTCTCTCATCTATGTTTTTAACTCTCTGTAAAAAGTCAATAAAATATATTAAAAACAAAAAAAGAATTGGATGAATATGGGGCGGTCCTCAATTCAGTTTAGAGGAAGTAGAAAGGGATGGGTACATAAGAAGAAAGAGAACAAAAAGAAAATAATAATAATAACAATAATAATAATACATTTACAAAAAATTGATTTCAAAAATGGCATAAAAATAAAAATAGCAAATAAAAATAAAATAAAATAGAGTGATGGAAAAATAATGTGAAAATAAATAGGAAATACAGCAACAAATAAATACAGAGAAAAAAGAGATAAAATAATAGTAAAATGAAATAGTGAAATGTAGTTTCTTTGGGTGGCTTAAGATCCCAGTCTTCTGTAACTGTCTTTAGGCCAGTCTCTTTGGACTCTCGTGGACTATTTAAATATTTGGTACCATTCAGGGTGGGATCTGGATGTAGCTGTATTAGTTGCCTGTAAACTGTAAGGAGGGGCTCTCTCTTCAGGACAAAATGGCTGCCCAGGTCCTGGGCTCAGGTATGACACAGCACCAGACTCACTCCCACTTCTCCTGGAACCCTCCCTCTCCCCAGACTCCAAGAATGTGTACCTTCTGCCTCACCTCAGCCATGAGTAAGTGTCTGTATCTGAAAGGTCCTGTGAACTAGGTTCAGTGAAGGAAGGTTCAGGCAACAGAGAGGGGAAAGACTGGGTCTCTGCATGCTCCTTTCCTGACGGTGCTGCGCAGTCTGGCCAGCCCTTCAGGCTGCACCCTTTGGGTTCAGCCTTTTGTGATTATGAACCCATTTCTAGAACTCCCTGCAGTCCAGCAGTCCTGTGGTCCTTTTTTTCACTGTCAGATGTTGTGCCTCTCTCCATTGACGCAGCTTGGTGCTGTGCAGTTTCTCTCTGACCCTCTGGGCTCAGAGGTCTGGCAGAATCTCCTGCCCAGATCCTTGATTTTTATCTTTTTCCAGGGATCCTATGCCTTTCCTGGCTGCAAACTGTCTCACCCACTGAGTCTCCTTCGCCAATTTGGGTTGGATATTATTCGTTTCAGCTGTTCTTTCTATCTGCTCTGAGACAAGGCTTGAGACATGTCCGTCTATTCTGTCGCCATTTTGTCTCTCCTGCACATTCTTGGTAGCCTATATTTAAGTTACTGTCCCTTTCTTAATAATCTGGTCTTGCAAGCCTTGTTTTTCTATTACTCCCAACTTACAAAAGGCAATAAACCAAGAATGTAACAGATTAGCTTGAGAGGAGGTCACTGGTGCCACCTATGTCAGGCATTTAGACACAATCTAACTTTCCCATTCTAACTGACTCAGGAGGGGCTGTGAAATCCCACCACACACACACACACAAAAAAAAAAACAGTAGTTAAAAGAAATTTAAGAATATATAAAGGGTGATCACATTGTATTAGATGTTCAGGGTTTGGATCTCTGAGTCCCCTGAGTGCTCAACTGTTCCTTTTTTTGTACCAATTCCACAATATTTTTGGCACATTGGTCATTAAGTGTCAGTTGTACTGGCTCTTGGAGCCACCGCTGATGAGAGCGGACTCTGGGGCATTCAGCCTGTGACCTAAGAAGGTGCCCACGCACATTTGCCAATTCTAGACATATGGGACCCTGGGAGACTGCTGCACTTCCATGCTCTAGTGGACTCTCCTGAGGCAGAAAACACATTTCTGGACCAGACGTCTGAGTGGGGAATCATTCTAATGTCAGGCCTGTCTTTCAAACAGAAGAGGCAGCTAACCACTGTCTAGACAAATATTTGCCTCAGATCAGGCACTTTCCCTGGGTGTAAATCAAAACTTAGACTGACTGTTGTGTGAATGAGAGTTTTAAAACACATGCTCTAAGGCAAAAAGCTATAGAGTCTGTGTGAACACCAACCCGTGGTTCCATGGTGATTCTCATATGGCTAATGTAGGCATAGTCACCTGGGGCGACTGAGGTAACTCGGTCCCTCCTTGCAGTGACATTCTGGGTCTGGGGTTTATATAGATCCTCCATAAAAGCTAATAGGCACCTAAATCCGGGCGACCAGAGCAGTAGGGTGGAAAAAATGAAAGTTACCTCCCGTTTGTCTTAGGACTCCATTCATTGGGTGGGGCTACACACTTGTTACATGAGAAATAGCTCCTCAATACCCATTGTCTTAGAATGTATGTTAAGAAATTTTAACAAAGGATTTGCTGGGGACTATGGGCTAAAATTGGCCCCTTGGAAGTTAAAAAGTATATGTGATGTAGACTGGCTGTCTTTTGGAGTAGGATGGTTATCAGAGGGCACATTGAATGTCCCCACAATCAGGAATGTTCATAGAATTATAACAGGAGACCCAGGTCATCCTAATCAGTTTCCTTATATTGATCAGTGGCTAGAAATTGCTTGGCACAAACCTCCCTTGATCTGGCTCTGCGAGTGTAAGAAGGGACAGAATAAGGCTTTAGTGGCAGGCAAGGGAAAAGAAACAGGCAGGAGAACAGAAGCAGGCAGGAGAAAAGAAATAGTTCCCTCAGAAGGAAGCTTAATCCCCCATTCTACAGAAACCCCCAAGGGAGACCCGCCAGTTTTACCACCTCCATATGTGTCTCAAGTGGCATCCAGAGCTCCCTTGCCTGGCCAGAGAAGTTTAGATCCACCACGTCCCTCCTCTCTCTCCCAAACCCGACTCTCCCGAGCCAGATGGTGCTTGCACTCAGCTGATCAGGGACCCAGGCCACATCCAGCCTTCCAGATGCCTCTCTGAGAAACTTGGGGTCCCCCAGTATTGGGAAATGAAACCCTAAAAGAGGAGAGTTTGGTCTTATACTACCAGCCTTTCACTACAACTTAAATCCTGAATTGGAAACATCACACTCCTGCTTATTCTGAAAAAGCTCAGGTCATGGTAGACCTCCTTGAGTCTATTTTCCAGACCCATAAGCCCATCTAGGTAGACTGAAAGCAGCTCATCTTCATGCTCTTTAACACTGAGGAGTAGATGAGAATAGGAAAGGAGGCTCAGACCCAGGCCCTGCAGGGACATTAGACACAGACAGATGAGGCAGGGAGGCCTTCCCAGATGAGGAACCCAGATGGGACCCAAACTCAGAAGACGGAAGGGCCATGCTAGAAAGATATCAGCTGGCCTTTCTATAGGGGCTCAGGGCCAGGGCCAAGAAGCCCACCAATATGGCTAAGACCTCTGAGATCTTCAGGAAGCCTGATGAAAGTCCAGCATCTTTCTGAGAGACTATATGAGGCATACCAGGTCTACACTCCTTTTGATCCAGAAGCCCCAGAATATCAAACTATGGTTAATGCAGCCTTCCCAGGTCAAGCTCAGCTCAACATAAGAATAAAGCTGCAGAAGCTTGAAGGATTTGTGGGGAAAAAAACACAACCAAGCTGCTAGAAATAGCAAACAAGGTGTTCATCAACTGAGACAGGGCAGCCTACAAGGAAGCAGAGGAGAGACTGAAAAAAAAAAAAAAAGCAACCTTAATATCAGCAGCTATTAAGGAATCAAGCTCCCAGACAGATAAGAAAGGGAAACAAGGACCCAGGCCAAGGGGAAGGAGGACAAACATGAAGTTAGACAAGTGTGCTTATTGTAAGGAACCTGGGCACTGGAAGAATGAATGTCCAAAATGCCAGAAAGGGAAGTCAGGTTCTCCAACCCACCCATCTGCTACCAGCCAGAACTGCCTGAGGCAGACCTTTTGGGCTGACAGCAGCTGACTCCAACTAGGACAGACCGGACTCTTTCCAGCTGGGCCCCCAAGAGCCCATGATCAGAATGAAAACTGGGGGCCAGACTGTGGACTTTATGGTCAATATGGGAGCTGAGCACTTAGTAGACACTCAGAAAGTAGCGCTTTCTCAGGAGAGGAGGTCACCATTATTGAAGCTTCTAGGGACCAGACCCGACTTGATGGCCCACAAATAATCCATGAATTCCTGTACAGTGGTACCTCGAGATACAAGTGCCCTAACATGAGATTTTTGAGATACGAGCTGTCGAGCGAGCGATTTTTGCTTTGAAGTACGAGCAACAGTTGAGATACGAGTAATCGAACAGATAGGCCGGCTACACATGACCCACCAGTTTACCTCGACTTGAGCATCTCATAGTTTCCCATGCCTCAAGGTTAGCGAACGAATTAAACTCATATCTTGAGGTACCACTGTACTTGCCAGATTGTCCAGTGCTCCTAATGGGTAGAGATCTTCTAGCCAAGATTGGGAGATTACCTTTGCCCTAGATGGCTCAACACAGCTTTGCCTAAGTGAGGAGAACTCCCCAGTGATCCTGTCCCTAGCAGTGCCCAAAGAGGAGGAATGGAGAGTTTATACCTCCCAACAAAGAACTCACTATTAGAGCCTGAATTAGTGGAAGAATTCCCACTGGCCTGGGCAGAAGGTATTCCCCCTGGCCTGACCAAGGGCCATGCCCGGTACTAATTGACTTAAAGCCTGGGGCACAACCTGTCAAAATCTGCTTTCAAGGGATGCACACCTAGGAATCCAGGTCCACTTAGAGCAGCTGCTTTAGTGGGACTTCTTAAACAGTATCGGTCTCCATGGAACATCCCTCTCTTGCCCGTCAAAAAGCTTGGGACTGATTACCACCTGGTTCAGGACCTGTGAGCTGTTAATAAGGCTGTTACAACATTGCATTTGACATTGCTGAACCCCTTTACTCTTCTGGGACTCATTCCTTCAGAAGCGGAATGGTTTATATGTCTAGATCTGAAAGATGTCTTTTTCTGCCTTCAGTTGGTACCCCCCAGTCAGCCCCTGTTCTCCTTTGAGTGGAAAACCTTAACTATGGGGCCAAGGAACAGTTCACCTGGACTAGACTTCCACAAGAGTTCAAGAACTCTCTATTTTTAGTGAAGCACTAGCATCTGATCTGTCCAAGTTCCCAGGAGAGTATGTGGGGTGTGTTCTACTCCCATATGTAGACAACTTCCTAATGGCTAGCTCCACGGGAGCTCAGTGCTGCAAAGGAACGTGAGCTCTTCTGAAACTCCCAACCAAAACAGATTACTGGGTGGCTAAGAGAAAGGCACAAATCTGTCAGAGAGAAGTCAAGTACTTAGGTGTCTGAAACACCCGAGGGAAATGAAGAAAGCAGGTAAGTATGTGCTGTCTCAGTCCCTGGCACCCAGTGGCAGATTCCCGAATTTATAGGAGCAGCAGAGTTCTGTCAAATTTGGATCCCAGAGTTTTCAGATCTAGTTAATCCTCTCTATGAAGTTTTAAAATGGGAACAGAGGGCACCCATAGATGGGGGTCCTGAGCAGGAAAAGGCCTTCACCACCATAAAGACAAAGCTCACTGAGGCCCTTGCACTAGGGCTACCAGATGTGACATGGGACTTAAGCTTCTTCATTCACAAGAACAATGGGGTAACCCTAGGGGTTCTAATCTAGGAGTTTGGACCCTGGCAAAGACCAGTAGCCTTTCTAAGCAGATTGACTTGTTTGCCTCTGGGTGGCCCCCATGTCTCAGTGCTTTTGAAGCGACAGTATTATTAGTCAAAGAAGTGGATAAGCTTACTCTGGGACAAAACTTAAATGTAAAAGCACCTCATGCTGTTGTCACTCTAATGAAAGCTAGGGGGCAGCAGTGGCTAACTCATGCTCAAATGACTCAATATGAATCAATATCAAGGGCTTCTAATGTGAAAATCCGCAAGTACAATTAGAAGCAATGAGAACTCTTAATCCTGCTACCTTCTTACCAATTGCTGAGGGAGCCCCTGAGCATGATTGCCTAGAAGTTCTAGAGGAGGTTTACTCCAGTCGCACAGATCTAACAGTCTGGCCTCTGCAGAATCCAGATCTCATATTTTATACAGAGCAGCTTTCAAGGTGAAGGGAAAAGATGAGCCAGATATACAGTGGTATCAGACTTAGAAAGAGTAGAGGCACAGGCTCTGCCTGAAAAATGGTCAGTGAAGAGGGCAGAACTTTGGACCCTGATTAGAGCTTTAGAACTCAGCAAGGAAAAGTGCACTAACATTTATACCAACTCACACTATGCCTTTGCCACCCATAGGGCTATATACAAGGAAAGAGGACTCCTGACTGCTATAGGGAAAGGAATAATAAAAAGAAAAAAAAAAGAATAAAATCCTAAAATTACTAGAATTGGTCTGGGAGCCCAAAGAAATAGACATCATCCACTGTAAGGGTCAACAAGGGGAAAGATTCAGTGTCAGAAGGAAACCGACTTGTGATGCCGCAGCCAAGCTGGCTGCTAAAGAACAAGTAGCCCCATCACGGATCATGTTGGCCTCCAAATTACCTGAACCCCCAAAATACACTCCTTAGGAAGAGGAATGGGTCCAACAAAAGGGGGTAAGAGAATGAAAGAAAGTTGGTGGATATTCCCAGATCATAAGGCTTGTGTCCCAGAACAGTTAGCCCATAGGCCGTCCTCCAGCAGCATGAATTTACTCATTTAGGAAAGGCTGCCCGAGAAGCTTTGTTAGGCATATACTACCTAATTGCCCATCTTCCCTTTTTTTGTGTCTCAGTCTCTTGGCATTGCCTACTCTGTGAGCAGAACAATGCCAAACAGGGTCCTATAGGATTGATAGGAGTTCAGTGATGCAGGCAAGCTCCCTTTGAGGACTTAGAGGTAGATTTTACAGAAATAGGGCCCAGCAGAAGGAATAAATATCTACTGGTTTTTGTCTGCACCTTTTCAGGCTGGGTCGAGGCATATCCCACTCACACAGAAAAGGCGAGTGAAGTCACTAAGACATTGCTGAAGAACATAATTCCATGGTATGGAATGCCTCTGACTATAGGGTCTGATAATGGCCCAGCCTTTGTAGAAGAAATAGTACAACAAGTATCTAAGGCTTTAGGAATTAAGTGAAACCTACATACAGCTTACAGGCCTCAGATCTCAGAGAATATAGAGCGCATGAACCAACTCTCAAGCAGGCTATGTGTAGGTTTCTCTCCCTTTGAAATTATATATGGCAGACTCCCTCCCTTAATTCCGCCAAAGGGAGATTTGAGAGAAATAGGAAACTTAATTCAGAAGCAATTACAAGGACTTGGGAAACTGTCTTTGAGGTCCACAGATGGGTTACTGACCGGTTAACCATCTCTCTAGGAGCAGCTGTACATCCTTATAAACCTGGAGACCACGTTTGGGTAAAAGATTAGAAAAAGGAGCCCCTTAAATCAACTTGGAAGGGACCTCATCCAGTCATACTAACCACGCCCACAACTCTAAAAGTTGTAGGACTGAACACCTGGATCCATCACTTCTGGGTGAAAGCAGACAACCAGGCGAGAAGACACCCAGCTTAAGTGGAAAGTGACCTGCAACCAAAAACACCCCCTCTGGATCACCTGCAAGAAGATGGTGGACTTGGATGACCGACCTGTTCCAAGGAAACACTAATATTTCTTTCTTATCTCCCCCTAAAAGTAATATGCTCTAGTATTTCTGGATAATCATTGTTGTTATGTTTCTAACTACAGGCCTGATGCATGAAATTCATACATGGGAAGGGTCCCTAGGCCTGACCAGTGATGAGGGCCGATTTGTGGGGGCAACTGATGAGGTGATCGGAGCCCCTGCTGGCATGCGCCTTGGCTGGCCTGGTGCCACCCGCTCACCTGCTCACCAGCCCCAGTCTCCATCCCTGCCACTGGTCGCCTCCCTCAGTGGGGTGACCAGCAGGGTGACTGGGACAGGGGGCCCACTGGCACTGGTCTTCACTGGTCTGGGGTCTGTAGGCTGGGGGTAGCTCCTGCATGGAGTGTCTGCCCCAGTGGCCAGTGTGTGTCATAGTGACTGGTCATTCCACCGTTCATTCTTCCTTTTGGTAAAGTTGCTTATTAGGCTTTTATTATATAGGATAATTCTTATTTTGTCTTTTTATGACTGTTGCCAGGACCCTAGACTAGTACCAGGGGGAGAACTTTTCTGCCCCTGCTGGGACACAGAAACACTTTAAGTTACTACCTCCTACCAAGCAAAGGAATTTATTGCTGTCCTCGGCCAAAATGAGGCTGGTAAGAGTACTGTTACTAAACTCCTATTTTTGACTACTCTCAAGTCTATACTCTGCCTCTCAAGGATTTTCTAAGTCCTTACTATCTCTCTCAAACCCTCAATCTAACTTCTCAATCTGACCAACCCTGGGCTGGCTAAGGATTGCTGTCTCTGTCTTCCCCTTTATCAACAAGCTACATGGAAGCCCCCACCTCCCTGCATGCATGGTCTGATTTCAACCTGTCCTTCCACTATAAGAAGACTTTAAGTTCCAAATGGTATTAAAAGCCAGGACCCTGTACTACTACAAGTCTCTTGTGGAAGATGATGAAAATGATGACGACTCAGCATGCGGAACCCCCTTTATCTTGATGTCCCCCTTCAGCTAGAAGCAGCTAGAGCAATTGTCATCCCTATCCCCAATCTCTGAGTCTTCTATAATCTCCAAGGCTAAGGCTAGGCTGCAGATCAAGATGGGGGAATGTGAAAGAATGTAGGGGAGGTAGCAGCCTGACTCTGTACCTAGTTAATCATTATCCTATTGCACATTCTTGAAGCGTATAATTAAGTTGCTGCCCCTTTCTTAATAATCTGGTCTTGTAAGACCTGTTTTCCTATTACTCCTAATTTACAAAGGGCTATAAACCAAGTTTAGCTTGAGGGGAGGTCACTGGTGCCACCCAGGCCAGGTATTTAGACACAATCTAACTTTCCCATTCTGGAAGGAAAACCACATGTAAATATAAAATGTGCATTTAGAAAGATCATGATGCAGTTTCAAATGGTAACACACGCATGCTTGAACAAACTAGGCTAATTTATATATTCCAGAACTACTACTAACTGGCTAGAACTCCCTTCCTTTGCCTATTGCTTTAAAAAGTTTCCTTGTGTCAGCCTCCAGTCTATTCCCTGTCCCTATCCCAATTCTTTGGCAACTACTGATCTGATTTCTGTTCCTAAAGTTTTGCCTTTCCCCAAATGTCATATAAATAGAAAACCACAATGTGTAGACTTCTGTGCCTGTCATTTTTTTTCTTAGCATAATATCTTTGAGGTTCATTCAAGTTGGTGTATGTATCAGTAATTTGTTCCTTTACTCGCTTGATTGGAAACGAATGACAAGCCAAAACAAAGCAACCAATACCAAAATTCCTCAAAGATCCGTGTCATAAATTCACCTGCATGCACACACAAATTAAACTGGAGACCAGCATTTGATATATAAAAAGTCAAATTAACACATCAATAAAAGTAGGTGAAATATTTTATACAATATTAATATTTTTTCAGTGCAAGATAATGAGTCTGATTCACCCAGATCTCATAGCAGCTCTTTGACAAAGAATAACGACTATTAACTTTCTAAGGCAGTTAAAAGATAATTGAGGACACGACTGATAAAATTGTGCTGCCCTTTGCATGTGACAATACTGCTACTAAGATACAAAATGTATGTGAAATTGTTTCAAGTTGTGTTTTGAAGATGTTTGCATTGAGTCATTTTTGCATAAAACAAAATTGGTAGGTTGGAATTGTCTTTGAATCTCTTCAATCTCTTTTTATGTACTAGTACGTAATAATAATAGCATTGGCTAACATTTACTGTGTAATTTACCGTATGCTAGGCACTATGCTAAACATTTTATGCTAGATTGTCTTATTTCTTACAGCAACTTTGAGATAAGTGCTGTCATTATCACAGTTTTCAAAAAAACTTAAACACAGAATTCAACTAACTTGTCCAAGATCATACAATCAGTGTTAAAACTGAGATTTGAAACCAAGACTTAACTGCTACAGTATTGTACCCTAATCGTTGCAATATACTATTACACATACATTTAACCTTCCAGATTTTAGAGTCTAGAATTCCCTTTCTCCTGCCATTTATTGTTATGCCTCCTTCAAGACTTACATTTCTTCTCCAGTTTTAATGACCCACTCTCCTATCTTTCTCTCTGTGACCTACTTTTTTACCCAATGTTACAAAATAATGCATCAATTTAAGCAAATGCCACTATGGTATGAAAACTTTATGGACCCCCTTATCAAAATTATTTACAATAATTACTACTAATACATTTCTAACAAATGCATGGAAAGTGGGTGGGAATGAACAGGAGAACCTTCCTAGAATCCATTATTTTAAACCATATAATCAGCCATAAGGTTGACTATCCACCCATATATTCCCCTTGGTCCTCTGTGATTTGTGACAGACTATAAGACAAAGTAAGAAATACAGGTATGTGGTGGTCCTGTAGCAGAGGACTGCCGGCTCCCTTGTTTAAACTAAACAATCTGAATGGAAATCCAACCTGTGACCAGTTTCAGAACTGTAACATATCCAATTTAAGCTAACAAACATTATTGATTCCAGTTCAAACATTACTGAAACAGTGTACTGAATTGTCTCCTAACATCTTGAGAAAAATATTAATAAGTCTCCCTGAAGATCTAATTTTTAATTATATGGTGACCAGAGTATTGGGAAAGATTAGAGTTTCATGTGGCTTAGATCACAAAGGAGTTACATCAATATAATAATCTTAGTATATATTACATCATAAAATGTTGTCATTTCACAGCAAATCCAGAATTGGCAAAAATTTTTCAAACTTCCAAACTGGCTGAAACAGAATACTATTATGAAAAGAAATAATCATATTCTTTAGGAAAAATTAGAAAATGTGTTCTGACTTCAAAAGTTACTATTGCAAGTACATATCGGTGTACCTAATATAAGACCTTTCATACCTAAAAATGGTTTTTGTTTCGTTTTTAAAGTTTATAATAGTTTACTGGTACAAGTAATAAAAATGGTACTTGGATAAAAATATTAAGTAAAGATATCTTGTAACTTTCAGCCAAAAATAGAGGAACTTTATTTGTGTGATGGTAAATAAATAACATCATTTGTTTTAAATATAGGGTAAGAAATATAGTTTTATGTAATGTAGGTAGTTATTTATTAATCCTCTAGAACAGATGTATTTTCATCATTAGAAAATTTGCTTTTTTTCCTGTAAATTACAAAAAACCCTTTTAGATGCAAATGCAATTGAGAGTGAAATACCTTGGTGACAAATCCTTACATGAGAAAATGCTCTGATACGTCATTAAGAGAAAAAAAAAGGACATATTACTGCATATTCAGTATAATTCTAGTTTTGCTAAATATATGTAATATACACATGAAATGATTAGAATGTAATATATTAAAATGTTAATGATTATTATTGGGTGGTGGAATTACAAGTGGTTTTGCTTTTATTTTTTTTATATATTTTTATTGATTCAGAGAGGAAGGGAGAGGAAGAGGAAGAGAGATAGAAACATCAATGATGATAGTGCATCATTGATTGGCTGCCTCCTGCACGCCCTCTACTGGGGATGGAGCCGCAAAAAGACATATGACCTTGACCCGAATTGAACCCAGGACCTTTCATTCCACAGGCAGATGCTTTATCCACTGAGCTAAACCAGCTAGGGCTTGTTTTTCTTTATATGATCTATATTTTCTTAAATGTCTACAATGAACATTTATTACTTTTATAATGTGATGAAATGTAAACAAAAAATTTTAAAAAATAGTCTTAAAGGATGTGAAAAATCCATTTAATCTTATCATACTCATCTATTGACTTGTCTTTTAAATATATTTATAAAGATTTCCACTCATTTTTAAAAGCAAATTATTTCACCACTTTGTTGATGTTTTTACAGATCTGAAAAAGACTTGGATCATTGTAAGTGTATGTTTATATGTATCTCTTCTTGCAACATTCTTAAAAATTTATAACTGGGAAGGAAAACTGCTGATGTGTTATTTGAAACTCACCCCATATCTTACCCCATTAGTTAAGTAATATGAAGATTTTTAATTGGTATAAAACTTTGAGAAAAAAGGCCCGGACATATTTTACTCAAATTAAAAGCCTGTTCAATTGGTGTCAAAGAAAGCTAAAAGATAGATGCCACACCACCAATTTAAAAAATCATTTGTAAGATATTCTTTGTTTATATTGTGGCAATTTACTTGCTGATTTAACCATTTAGGTATAATACCATGAACAAATCTGTTCCTGAATGTTTCCTCTATTCATTGGTGTTGGAGTAATTGATTGGTATGTAAAGTCAATAAAGGATGTACATTTCAGCTTGGAAATCAACCAAATTTCCAACTGAGTACTCCAAATTCTCCTTTTTGGGACCCCTTGATACTTTATTATTCTCAGCATTCTTTGTCTTGTTACAGAACCTTAATTTGTGAGGAAAAATGATATTTTAAAGGAATACAGTGCCTATAACACAAAAACTTGGGAAAATAGACATTAAAATAAAGAAATAGATGGCTGTTAGTTGGAAATCATTTATTGCCTCTATAAAAGTAAAAAAAAATCATATAAAAGTTTACATTAGAGTCTGATATGGTTTTAAGGTATTAGTATATTTCAGAGGTAGTACCAATAAAATGGGATGCAAGATTTCTAAAATGAATTACTTAACAAGTTAATGCAACACAAAATTTCAATGTGGAACAATATATTCAGTACATACTTTAATGGAACAATCATAATTATATTCCATGAAAATATTGTTTTGTTTCTTTTTTACTCCTTAGCAAACCTGTTACTAATAAAGATTTATTTTGGGCAATTGTATTTTGACTGTAGACATAAAAGTTAAATGGCTCCTCCATTATATTATCAACAGAGCATAGCTTGTAAAGAGCATGACAGAGTACTGTCCACTAAGGATAATACCAACTTCAAAGATAAGCTTATTTACTCATGGTTTAGACACTGTGATTCTTATAACTCCTTTAAAAGTCAAATTTATCAGAATTTGTCATTTTTAGGGTAACAATGATAATCTAATATATATTTTAAAATAAACATTATTCCTGGTATACCATTACTGCAACATGTAGGAAGGATAGCAGTTAATGTCTCTTAAAATGATCATAAACTATCAGGCTAAGATGAGGAAAATTATTCCTTGGAAGTGGGGTAAATGCTCCTTCCCCTCAAAAAAGGCAACAAAGTCCATCTTAGATTCTAGAATTCTTTTAAATAGACATCTTATATTTTATCCTACAAACCTACAGATAGTTGACTATGAGAGTGCCTTGAAATAGATGTTGCTGTCTTAGGAAAAAAGACTTGGACATCTTTTGAAGTGTTGGTAGTATACAGAGCACAGGATGTGATTTGGCTGCAGATTATTCTTCTCCAACGATCATAAACATTTCTTATCACATGATTGCAATGGTAGTATAAAAGTCTTGCTGTTGCCCTAGTTTATTTGACACAGTGAGTAGAGCATCGGCTTGTGCACCAAAGGGTCCCAGGTTCAAATCAAATCAAGGGCACATACCTTGATTGAAGGCTCTTCCCTGGCCTAGGCCATGGTCAGGGCTCTATGCAGGAGGCAACCAATTGATGTGTTTCTCTCACACCAATGTTTATTTCTGTCTTTCCTCCTCTCTTATATTCTTCCTAAAAGTTAATGGAAAAATATCCTCGAGTAAGGATTAACAACAAAAGAGTCCTAGTGTTATAACTGAACTTACAACAAAACATTTCCAGGTTCCATAAAAAGGCCTATTTTCTTTTAAGTTTTTCTTGCATGTGTTAATGTTACTATTTACCAGAGTAACTGCAGTTCTGTTTTTCTTGTGAATAATTTTAGCTTGGCAGAGATGAGGAAGGTATCTTCATTTTTTGTTTGTTTTATATTTTAATATATATTTTGGAAGGTAAGTGCTCATAGATGCATATTTCCTGCTTAGAAACTGGTTGAATATACTAAACTGAAAGCAAACATCAAAGTTAAGTAAAACAAATGGTTTTTCATGTTAACATTTTTTTTGTGTGAGAGATGATTCAGATAGCATGATCTGTTTCACTATTGAGTCACAGTCCTATAAAAAGAAACACTATTGGGTTTTTTCCTCCCCTCAGTCATGAAGATGCTCACAAAAGAAATCATGAACTGATATTTTTCCTCCACGTAAATGTCTCAAAAGCAATTCCAAACTGTAAGAAACAAATTTTCTTCATAATAGACTTATAAATACTTGACACATTGGCATATACCTTGCCTATTATGATTTTTTTCTTCTGGGTACAGATATTTCCTTTGGTTTCTGCTTTAGCATAACCATATTTTATTTTAGAAATGTTTTAATTCCAGTGATGCTAAAATAAATAAATGTGGTGCTGAAGTATAAATGCCAAAACAAAAGGATCCCTAAATGCAGTTTCTCTTTTAATAGAACTTTAAATAGGGACAAGGGAATCATCTATGCTTTCTCTCAAAATTGTGGACTAAGGTTCTAGGAATCACACCTAGCAGAATCTTTAAATATATTCAACTTTATAACTAAATAAACTATATTAATATACCTGGAAAAGTGATAAGAAATAATTTGTTTTGAAGTTTATGGCTTTTTGAGGAATTGAAATCCAATGTCCTTAAAGCAGGAGCTCAAATAAGATTTGATTTAGTGACTAAATGCTGAGATGTGACAAATACAATCCCTATTGTTGAAAGATGGATGTAGGAAATAATCATCTTCCCTTACTTTGTAACAAGAACCAAATAAGAAGGTACTTAAATTGAAGCATAAAAAAGTTAGAGTTTAAAATTAAACTCTGACTACGAAGGAAATCGTAGGAGGGGCTTAAATGTCTGGAATTTGTTCATGCTACATTAAATGACATATATTTACTGTATATAGTAGGGACTCTATTTCATGGAAGGATTGGTGATACATGTAATCCTAATATCTGATGTTTAATTGTTACTCAGCATTCTTTTTTTCTGAATAAAATTTGACTTGTCATCAAGGAGTACTAACCATTGTATGCAATGAAACATATGGCTGTCAGCTAAATAGAAGCAAACTTAACCATTTATATATTTCTGTTAATAAAAGAACCATAGTAAGATGGCAGTAGCATTAAATTAAATCAATAGATGATAAAAGGAAGAATTATCAATAAACCTTACTTATTTGTGTGTATGGTAAGGAGACATTTCAATGTCAAAGACATTCATGATCACCTTTCTGTATTCATAAATTGCTATCTGTGAATTCCAAAATCAAAACTGTTCTTAAAAATTACAAAATTATCTGATATAGAAACTTGATGGCCAAGAGTCATATGAGCTACTTCTTTAACATTTTTTATGTGTAGATAGTAATCTAACCATGCACATGATTCCACACTGTCAACCCACAAATATATGATACTGTGTGCTCAGGGAGAAACTGGCATTTTCCCTCTTTTAGGCTCTGGTGATGCCATCTGGTACCCAGAGTGAAAGGTCTGCAAATTGTCTACAGTGTGTTACCATCTGGTACCTGCTAATAGAACAAATGGGTAGTGTGCTCATAGAAGAGTGTCCAGGAAATCCAGGAGGCTGGATTTAAAACCAAAGTGGTATAACTATTTTTTGATATTATCCTTGGCTGATGGCTCTATAAAAGCCTCACATGGAAATGAGGTAAATCAATGGCAAAGCTGAATGACTAAATTAAACACAATCTTGCCTGGCTGGCATGGCTCAGTGGTTAAGCATTCACCTATGAACCAGAAGGTCATGTTTCAATTCTTGGTCAGGGTATATTTCCAGGTTGCAGGCTCAATCCTCAGTAGAGGGCATATATGAGGCAGCCAATCAATGATTCTCTCTCTTCCTCTCTGAAATCAATTAAAATATATTTAAAAATAATAATCTTAGTGACCTACCTTGACTTTGTGTCTCATAAAATATTTAAAAAGTAAAAAATATTGTGAAGATGATCATAAACTTGTAATACTTGTGCAACATTTTATGTAACTCAGTTATTCAATTCTACTAGTAAAATGTGAATCATATCAATATTTTTCATTTTCAGTGATGAAGAATTTCTATTGACTAATCTTTTACAACATTTTGTTTCTGTTCACTTAATTTATTTAACTTCATGTCGGTGAATTACTTTTCTATAGTGCTTTCCCTCTACCTCTGAAATGTTTGGGTTAGATAATGGAAGAATACCAACAATTTACAATTATATACTAGTAACCACTTCAATATTCAATCATTAACTTAAGTCAAATTCTCACAGGGCTTGAAAATTAAATCCCAAGACTTGTACAGGTTAAATCACTTTAAAAGTTTCATTTCAATTTTCAGTACACTTTCCTGAGTAAAAGTATATGTTAGTAAAAGGAGAGAGAAAGAAGGAAGATGTAATGACTACAAAGACAATAATCAAGCTTCAGTAATTTGATAAAGCAATGTTGAAATACTTTTATTTTTGTGTCTCTGGCCTAAGCTATTATTAAAACTAAAATTTTTCTATAAAACCAAACAAAAAAATTCAAAAATTATACATTATTCATTTCATAGCTAAGCTCTTCAAAGTTAAATATTTTCCCACATTTCTATCAATTTGGGAAAAACTCTCAAAATATGCTTTTAAATTTCACAAACAATTTTTGTACTGTAGCCATTATATCTCTTCCATTCTTCACAGAATATATTGGTTTCAACAATATGTTTTTCCAATTGAAGAATTTCAGGGCAAGAGAATGCAATTATCTTGGAATGAATGCCTGTTAGGCAGCGTAAAGGTTGTATCTTATACCACCCCCCTCAAATCACAAACAGTCTGAGGCATTTTTCTCTGATAAAGAAGATACACTGAGTGAGGTATCATCAGGCTCCAGTGAGGTATGATTGAAATCCATCTCTTCTAATTCAGGAGGTAAATCTGACAGCAGTGCCTGAGTCGGAAAAATCAATTATTTTGAATTAGTATGTGGACAGATTTTTCCCAAAATTTTATGTTAATAGTTGCAGTTCTCTCATGCTGATTTATTCTTATAGATTTAAAGAAAGGAGCATTCTCTTTCAGAACTTGATATAATATCTTACCTAAAGATAAATTCTTAATACACTAGTACTTGAGAGTGTGGATTATGTAAAGTAGAATCTCAGACAAAAGGAAAACCAGGAGAGAGATGAACAACTATTATGTATCAAGTGCTTTGAAGTGTTTCAGATATGTAATTTCCATACGAGTTTTGAGTGTTCACTGATCACTGTTAAAGGGCTTTAAAATTACATTCCTTATTAAAATACCCCTGCTTAGTTAAGCTGTCTTTTAGGGGGGAAAAAAAAACACATACATTTCACAAAAACCTATTTTGTACTTCAGTGGGACAAAGAACTTAACCATTGAGAAAGAAATTCAGCCTTTTTACTTTAGACTAAACTTTAACAATTTAAAAATATTAAGTAATTTTTCTTTTCTTTTCTTAGGCTATGCCCATATATCCACATATGACCAAACACCCACCGGTGCACAGCTGAACCAGGGAATCTAGCTGTGTAATGATGTATTTAGAGAGTTGGTCATTTCTCCACTGAGAGTAATTAGAATAAGTCAAGAGCCATGATCTAAGCTTTGACATGGTGTAATTATTTCTACTAAGGATGCAGAACATGTATCCATACTAGAGGATTAAGTATCAATCAAGTTTTATATAGCTGACATTGCTGATGACCACTTGACCATAAGAAATTGTGAAGAAAATGACTGATTTGCTGTTCCCAATACTAAAAACAATGTAGCATATCTGAGAAATTTCTAGACAGCATTACTTGTAATGTGGGCTTTGGATGTAGTGGTAAAGAAAGCCCAAGGGAACCAAAACAAATACAAGCTTGCCATGACCTAATTAAGGAACAGAAAGATGGGCCATGTTGGAGAAGATACGAAATCCACTGTTGAAATAAGACCATATTCTCCTACTTTCCTTATTAAAGGATGTGAGATCTTCAAATCCTATACTTTTTATCTTATAGCAGAGAGGCAAGATTAAAAACTTTCTCCTTTTTGTCAGACAGCATAAGAAAAACTAACTCCTGTCTGACAAACATATTTTACATTATTAAATATTTCTTGGCCCTGGCCCAGGTATCTCACTTGGTTAGAGTATCGTCCTGATACAACATGTTTGTGGGTTCGATCCCTCTCAGAGTACATACAAGAATCAAATAATTAATGCATAAATAAGTGTAAGAACAAATCTCTCTCTCTTCCTCCCTTCCTCCCTCCCTCCCTCCCTTCCTCCTACCCTCCCTGTCTCCTGTACTTCCCCCTCTTTTTCTTCTTTGACTAAAATTTTAAAAAGAGTTCTTGAATTTCCTGCTAAGATGGACAGTATTTACAAAGCAGTCACCTGAAAGTACTACATGATTTTTAAGTTGTTATGTTTTAGTAATAGGACACTATGCTATTTTGTTCTATAACCATTGTTTACCACTAATCCAGTCCAGGTAAAACAAAGCCTTTTCTGACATTGGCTGATAATAGTTTATGAAGAATATATCAGTGTATTTAATTCAATTTGTAATTGTGAAGGAGCTATATAAGAGAGGGCAAAGTGTCACAATTAACATTCAGTGAACATGTGCTTAGAGTATTGAAAAGTCAAATGGATGAGCAGACTTGGCATTCCAAATTCTAGTGGGCAAACTTTAAAATCAAAGAAGCGCTATTATTTATTTCTTTGTCACTGCACTTCACATAGTTGACTAACAAAGTAAGTGTAGTATAAAATAGAAAAACTTTAATAATTGAGGCAATATACTGCACTACTACTGCATAAAAACCACTTCAAAAATGTTTTTTAGTATCTTACTAGGTTGCAGTACTGGCACACTGAACAAATCTTTGAGGTATGCCAATTGCTAGAACTGCCTTTTTCTTAGATACTAACACAATTAACATTTTCTTCACCTAGGACCACTCTTCCCAAAAGATTAAAACATATCCCAAATATATCATCAATCTCTATAACACTTATTCTAGGACCTAGGGTGTTAAGGCCAAGTTCCATGATATTAATCATCCTGATCTTACTTGCAAAGTAGAGAAATTGAAATTCAAGAAATGCAATTGACCTAAGTTTACATAGTGAATTATCAGGGGAAGAAAGACCATAAATAATGACAGTACAGGGCTGGCAATATTATTTTTATCATAAAATGGTCATTTATTTTAAAAAAGCTTTTGAGTAGTATAATATTTCAGTCAGACTGTATTATATAAGCCTGGGCTGTTTCATTAGGGCAAAATTATCTGTACCACTAATCTCACTTAACTTATCCAAATTAAGATTGATGGGAAAAACTTAGGATTTTTTAAATGATAAATCAATGAAATAAATTCCTTCTAGAAATAAACCTCTAAGAATTTCATAGTTTTAAATCAGTAATTTAAGATATCACCCAAATAACTTTAGTGGGTACAATTAGTGTCTCCTGTAATTTGAAACCATATTTTAAAATCCATATACTTGATATCAACTACAAAAATTAGTAGAATCTATTTGGGTGCTTATTATATAAACTATTACTTTTAGTAAAATTTTTATATAACAGTTTCTGGTTCTCAGTCAACATTTTTTCCATATCTTAATTCAGTATCTTTATCTGAAGAAAATATAAGAGAAGGAGAAATGTAAAATGTAAAAAAGTTACTTTTCTTATTTGTTAGTGGTTAGGGAAAGAAGCAACATGGGGATAAGGTTAGAATTAACAAAGAAAATGCAATCTGTATGCTATTCCTAGATAACAAGAGATATAGAAACTGCCATTTAGTTGGCTGTATAACTCTGAATTCAAAACCATACTATGACTTTGGAGACCAGGACCACACTCAGAGTTATTCCTATGGTTAGACTAATTTTTTACCATTATTTAAATTTAAAGTACCCACAAGACCATGTTCAAGATTAGCATCTTATTCTATAAAATCTTTAGTTTAGGTTCCTAAAAAAAAAAAAAAAAATTCAGTGTTCTATGGAACATGCATAACTCACACAATAAAGCAATAGGCCTAAATAAAATTGGCTAAGGAAGTAACTGAAGATTACTACCCTAGGATGTCTGTGTGTGGCATGGGGGGAGCAAATGTCATGAAAATGAACACAGAATATAGATACTGGTTTGAACATCATTAGTAAATTCTTTTAGTTTAAATTTTGTGGTTTCAGTACTTCCATGAAACTATATTTCATGGAAGTACTGAATACAGTGGTACCTCGAGATACGAGTGCCCTAACATACGAGATTTTTGAGATACGAGCTATTTTTGCTTTGAAATACGAGCAACATTTGAGATAGGAGTAATCGAGCAGATAGGCCGGCTGCACACGACCCACCAGTTTACCGAGACTCGAGCGTCTCATAGTTTCCCACGCCTCAAGGTTATGGAACGAATTAAACTCGTATCTCCAGGTACCACTGCTGTGTGTATGAATTGTGATATGCAAAGATTCTAATCTCTTCCCCTGGAGATTTCTGGGATGGTACATGCAATCTTGTTAGTATATAAGGAATAAATTTTTGTACGATTAAAATTCCTTACTGAATAAAAACCTCTGAGATTGCTTCTTATTCAATGGTTACCTTTCTGATAAGGAATCAACATTGGAGTATATAACTCAGACATAAATTTGGTATCACTTAGTATATTTTCTCATTTTCTTTATTTCAAAAATGTATCTTTATTAACAAAGGTATTACAAATGACCTATTTCCCCTTATAAACCTCTTCCATCCTTTACCCCCATCCTCCCCACCTTCCCAGGCCTTCACCACACTATAGTCTGTGTCCATGGGTTTTGCATATATGAATATAAGTTCTTTGGTTAAACTCTTCCCACCCATCTACTCTGAGTTCATCAGTCTGTTCCATGCTTCTATGTTTCTGGATCTACTTTGTTCATCAGTTTAGTTTGCTCATTAGAGTCCACATATGAGTGAGATCATGTGATACTTGTATTTCTCTGACTGCCTTATTTAATTTAGCATAACACTCTCCAGGACCCTCGATGCTGTTGCAAATGGTAAATTATTTTTTCTTATAGATGTATAGTAGTCCATTGTGTAAATGTACCCCTGCTTTTTATCCACTCATCTGCTTATGGACATTTGGGCTGTTTCCAGATCTTAGCTATTGTGCTGCAATGAATGTAGGGATGTATACATCCTTTCTTATTGGAATTTCAGGTTTCTCAGGATATATTACTAGACGTGGGATGACTAGGTCAAATGGGAGTTCCATATTTAATTTTTTGAGGCAACTCCATACGGTTTTCTATAATGGCTGCAACAATGTGCATTTCCATCAGCAGTGTATTACAGTTCCCTTTTCTTGACATCCTAGCCATCATTTGTCATTTGTTGATTGTTGATGATAGCCATTCTGACAGGTGTTAGATGATATCTCATTGTCATTTTAATTTGCATCTCTCTGGTGACAAATGAGTTTAAGCATTTTTTCATATATTTCTTGGCCATTTGTATGTTCACTTTGGAGAAGTGTCTACTTAAGTTCTATGCCCATTTTTTATTTTTGTTAATCCTCCCCTGAGGATATGTTACCATTGATTTTTAGAGAAAGTGGAAGGAAGGGGGAGAGACAGAGAGAAACAACAATACAAAAGGGACAAATCAATTGGTTGCCTCCCATATGGACCCTGACCTGGGCACAGAGTTAGAGCATGCAACTGAGGCACATACCCTTGATCTGAAACAAACCCAAATCCCTTCAGTCCGCAGGCAATGCTCTATCCACTGAGCTGACTAGCTAGAACAGGCATTCGTCCATTTTTTTTAAATTGGATTACTGTATTTGTCTTCCTTTTGTTAAATTTTAGGAGTTCTTATCAAATATATCATTGGCAAATATGTTCTCCCATACAGTGGGCTCCCTTTTCATTTTGTTGATGGTTTCATTTGCTCTGCAGAAGGTTTTATTTTGATATAGTCCCATTTTTATTTATTTATTTGTTTCCCATGCCCTAGGATATGTAGCAGCAAACATATTGCTATGAGAGCTATCTGAGATTTTGCTGTCTATGGTTTCTTCAAGGATTTTTATAGTTTCATGGCTTACACTTAAGTATTTTATGCATTTTGAGTTTATCATCATGTATGGTGTAAGTTGGTGGTCTAGTTTCATTGTTTTGCATGCACCTGTCCAATTTTCTCAATACCATCTATTGAAGAAACTCTCTCTGCTTCATTATATTCTCTTGCCTCCTTTGTCAAATATTAATTGAGAATAATAGTGTGGGTCAATTTTTGGGTTCTATATTATGATACATTGATCCAAGTGCCTGTCCTTGTGCCAATACCAAACTATGTTGTATATAGTGTCTTTGTAGCATAACTTGATATCTGGTAGTATGATCCCTCAAATGTTGTTCTTCTTTCTCAAGAGAGCTGCAGCTATTTGGAGCCTTTGTTGGTTCCGTATACATTTTTGGAGTATTTGTTCTAGACCTCTGAAATATGACGTTGGTATTTTAATGGGGATTGCATTGAATCAATACATTGCTTTGGACATTCAAATGATGCCAATTTTACAAATTCGTGAACATTGTATAGTCTTCCACTTGTTTATATCTTTCTCTCTCTCTTTGTTCAACAACCTGTAGTTTTCCAAATACAGGTCTTTTACATCCTTGGTTAAGTTTATTGTTAAGTTTCTTAAATTTTTTTGTTGCTATTGCAAGGGTAAATACAATTTTTTTAGTATCTTCTCTTTCTGAGAATTCATTTTTGGCATATAAAAATGCCATTGATTTCTGATGGTTAATTTTTTATACTGTTACATTGCCAAATTTCTTTATTAACTCTTATAGATTTTGGTGGCATCTTTAGGGTTTTCTAAGTACAATATCATGCCATCTGCAAATATTGAGAGTTTTCCTCCTTTTCAATTTGGATGCCTTTTATGTTTTCTTTTTTAAAAATATTTTTATTGTTTAAAGTATTACATATATTAGTACATATATCTCCCTTTTTCCCTATTGACCTTCCCCAGCCTCCTTTACACCCCACATGCCATCAACCCACTCTCCCAGTGTCTTGTGTCCACTGCTGTGCTTATATGCATGCATGCCAGTCCTTTGGTTGATCTATTTGCCTCCTTGCCCAACCATTCTCAGTCTTTACGCTATAATTTGACAGTATGTTTGGTGCTTTACTACATCTGTATCTATATTTTTATTTATCAATTTATAATGTTCTTTATATTCCATAAGTGAGTGAGATCATGTGGCATTTTCCTTTTATTGCTTGGCTTATTTCACTTAACATAATGCTTTCCAGGTCCATTCATGCTGCTGCAAATGGTAAGAATTCCTTCTTTTTTATAGCAGCGTAGTATTCCATTGGGTAGATGTTTTTTAATCCATTCATCTGCTGATGGGCATTTAGGTTGTTTCCAAATCTTAGCTATGGTGAATTGTGCTACTATGAACATAGGGATGCACATATCCTTTCTAATTGGTGTTTCTAGTTTCTCGGGATATATTCCTAGAAGTAGAATCACTGGGTCAAATGGGAGTTCCATTTTTAGTTTTTTGAGAAAACTGTATACTGTTCGCCACAGTGGCTGCACCAGCCTGCATTCCCACGAGCAATGCACAAGGGTTCCTTTTTCTCTGCCTCATTGCCAGCACTTGTTGTTTATTGATTTGTTGATGGTTGCCATAATGACAGGTGTGAGATGGTATCACATTTTCATTTTGATTTACATTTCTCAGATAATTAATGACTTTGATCATGTTTTCATGTGTCTCTTGGCCTTCCGTCTGTCTTCATTCGAAAAGATTCTATTTAGGTGCACTACCCATTTTCTTTTATTGGATCTTTTATTTTTCTTTTATTAAATTGTATAAGTTCCCTGTAAATGTTGGACATTAAGCCCTTATCGGTGATAACACTGGCAGATATGTCCTCCCATGCAGTGAGATTTCTTGTTGTTTGGTTGATGGTTTCTTTTGCTGTGAGAAAGCCTTTTATTTTGATGTAGTCCCATTTGCTTATTTGTCTTCAGCTTCCATTGCCCTAGGAGCGGCATCAGTGGGGAAATTGTTTTGGCATATGTTTGATATTTTGTGCCTATGCATTCCACTAGTATTTTTATGATTTCCCTTCATATATTTAAGCTCTTTATCCATTTTAAGTTTATTTTTGTGTAAGGTATAAGTTGGTGATCTAGTCTCATTTTTTTTTTTGCATGTATTTGTCTAATATTCCCAACACCATTTATTGAAGAGACTCTCTTGACTCCATTTTATGTCAATGCCTCCTTTGTCAAATATTAATTGACAATTGTTGTTTGGGTCAATATCTGGGTTATCTATTTTATTTCATTGATCTATATGTCTGTTCTTGTGCCACTACCAGGCTGTTTTGAGAACAGTGGCCTTGTAATACAGCTTGAAATCTTCTATTGAGATGCCACCTACATTGCTCTTCTTTCTGAGGATTGCTATGGCAATTTGGGGTCTTTTTTTATTCCAGATTAATTTTTGGAGAGTTCTTTCTAGGTCTGTGAAATATGTCATTGGTATTTTAATGGGGAGTGCAATGAATCTCTAGATGGCTTTGGGTGGTATGGACGTTTTAATAATGTTGATTCTACCAATCCATGAACATAGTATGTTCTTTCATCTGTTTACATCTTCCTTTTTTTTTTCAGGGTCCTGTAGTTTTCCACGTATCAGTCTTTGACCTTCTTAGTCAAGTTTATTCCTAGGTATCTTAACTTTTTGGTACCATGGTAAATGGGATTGCTTTTTTAGTCTCCTTTTTGTAAGTTGGCTATTGGTGTATAGAAATGCCCTAGATTTCTTGGTGTTAATTTTGTATCCTGCTATAGTGCTGAATTCATTTATTAAGTCTATTAGTTTTTTGATGCAGTCTTTTGGTTTTATTATGTACAATATCATGTCATATGCAAATAAGGACAGCTTCATTTCTTCTTTTCTAATTTGGATGCCTTTTATTTCTTCTTCTTATCTAATTGCAATGGCTAATATTTCCAGTACTATGCTGAACAGCAGTGGTGAGAGTGGGCATCATGTCTTGTTCCTGTTCTTAGGAAAAATGGTTTTAGATTTTGCCCATTGAGTATTATGTTAGCTATGGTTTTATCATATATGGTTTTTATTATGTTGAAGTATGATACCTCTATTCCCATCTTATTGATAGTTCTTATCAAGAAAGAGTGTTGGATTTTTCAAATGTTTTTTCTGCACCAATTAATATAACTATGTGATTTTTATCTCTCATTTTGTTTATGTGATGTATCATGTTTATTGATTTGCAGATATTATACCATCCTTGTATTCCCGGGATAAATCCTACTTGGTCATGGTGTATGATCTTTCTGCTGTACTGATGGATCCAATTTGCTAGAATTTTGTTGAGGATTTTGGCATCTATTTTCATGAGGGATATTGGCCTGTAATTCCCTTCATTGTGTTGTCTTTATCTGCTTTTGGTATTAGGGTGATGCTGGCTTCATAGAATGAGCTTGGAAGTGTTCCTTCCTTTTGAATTTTTTGGAATAGTCTGAGGAGGGTAGGTTTTAATTTTTCCTTGAATATTTGGTAAAACTCTCCTGTGAAGCCATCTGGCCCCGGGCTTTTGTTTTGATGACTTCTTCAATTTCTTCCATAGTTATTGCTCTATTGATTTATTTAAATTCTTGCTGATTGGGTTTTGGTAGAATGTATTTTTTCTAGGAATATGCCCATTTAATCCAGGTTGTCCAGTTTGTTGGAAAAGAGTTCTTCACAGTATTTTTTTTTTTAACAATCCTTTGTATTGTGGTGCCATCTGTTGTTATTTCACCCCTTTCATTTCTGATTTTGTTTATTTGGGTACTTTCTCTTTGTTTCTTGGTGATTCTGGCTAGAGGTTCATCAATCTTGTTTATCCTTTCCAAGAACTAGCTCTATTTTTTTAAATCTTTTGTATTGTTTCTTTGATCACTATGTCGTTTATCTCTGTTCTGATCTACTATTTCTTTCCTTCTGCCTACACTGAGCTTTTCTTGTTGCTCTCTTTCTAACTCTTTGAGTTGTATGGTTAGGTAACTTATTACCAGTTTTTTGTTTTGTTTTGTTTGCCGTAGGCTTGTAGAGCTTTTAACTTCCCTCTCTAGACTGCATTCATTGTGTCCCATAGATTTTGGTTTGTTGTGTTTTCATTGGAATTTGTTTCATAATGTTATTTCTTCTTTGATCTCTCTAGTAACCAAGTCATTGTTTAATAGAAAGCTCTCTAGTCTCTGTGTTTGATTTTTTTCAATAGATTTTTTGTTGATTTCCAGTTTTATGCCACTATGATCTAAGAAGATGCTTTATGACTTCTATCTGTTTGAATTTGAAGAGACTTTTCCTATGACCCAACATATGGTCTATCTTTGAAAATGACCCATGTGCACTTGAGAAGAATGTGTATTTTGTGGCTTTGGGGTGAAATGTTCTGAGGATGTCAATTAATTACAACTGGTCCAGTAAGTCATTTAGGATTGATGCTTCTTTGCTGATTGTTTGTTTACAGGATTTGTCCAGTGGTGACAGTGGGGTATTAAAGTCTCCTACTATGATTGTATTGCTGTCAATCTCTCCCTTGATATCCTCCAGGAGTTTTTTTTAAGTATTTAGGTGCTCCTATATTGGGTGCATATATGTTTACCAGAGTTATTTCTTTTTGTTGGATTTTTCCCTTTAGTATTATGAAGTGGCCTTCCTTATCTCTTGTTATGTTCTTCATTTTGAGATGTAATTTGTCGGATATAAGTATTGCAACCCCAGCTATTTTTTCATTTACATTTGCCTGAAACACCATCTTCCATCCCTTCACCCTCAGTCTGTGTGCATCTCTTTTTCTGAGGTGGGTTTCTTGTAGACAGCAGATATATGGTTCATGTTTTCTTATCCAATCCAGTTACCCTATGTTTTTTGAATGGAACATTTAATCCATTTCCATTTAAAGTTATTAATGATAGGTACTTATTTGTCGCCATTTTATCCTTTACTCCTGTGTTCCTTCTTTGCCTCTTCTTTCTTTTTATTTCTTTATTTTTTTACAGCAGATCCTTTAGCATTTCTTGTATTGCTGCTTTGGTGGTAAGAAATCCCCTTAGTCCTTTTTTGTCTGTGAAGCTCCTGATTTCACCTTCAATTTTGATTGAAAGCCTTGCTGGGTACAGTATTCTTGGATTCAGACCCTTCTTTTGCATGACTTTGTATATTCCATTCCATTTCCTTTTGGCCTAATGTGTTTCTGTTGAAAAATCAGTTGCTAATGTAATGTGGGATCCTTTGTAGGAAACTTTCTGTCCCTCTCTGGCCACTTTTAAGATTCTTCCTTTGTCCTTGATGTTTGTCAATTTAATTATAATGTGCCTTGAAGTTGATCTTCAGGGTTCATTTTGCTTTAGACTCTATGAGATTCTTGGATTTGTATATTTTTCTTTTTCTTCCTTATATCCTGGAAGTTTTTTTTTTATCATTATTTCTTCAAACAGGTTTTCTGTTCCTTGCTCAGTTGCCTCTCTTTCTGGAAACCCTATTATGCAGATATAATTATGTTTTGTGTTGTCCCAAAATTCCCTTAGGCTCTTCTCCTTCTTTTAATTTCTTTTCTAGAAGCTGCTCTACTTGGATATCTTTTCCTACCTTGTCTTATAGATCACTGATGCAGTTCTCTGCTACCTCTAGTCTACTCTTGATGCTTTCTATTGAGTTCTTTCAGTAGTGATGTCATTTTGCATTTTTTCTTGGTTCTTCATTTCCTCTTGGTTCTTACACATATTGTTTAATTTATCTTTCTTTTTTTTCAGCCACCTTATGATCATTTATCTGAATTCTTTCTCTGACAGGTTGCTTGCCTCCATTTGGTTCCCTTCCTTTTGTGTTGTTGCCTGCTTTTCTTTCATATATGGGCTGTTTCTTTGTCTCCTCAATGTCTCTCTTCTCTGGGTGTCTGGTTATGTAGTTCTCTCTCTCCTTATCCCAGTCAAAATCTGACCTTTCTTTGGTGGAGTGTAGATCTCTTCTGAATCCATGTGTTTGAATCAAATGGGAACCAATGTTCTGGGCTTCACAATTGTTCATTAGGTGCTATAGTTGTAGATTATCAGGCTTCCAATTACATCCACTTTCCCCTTCAAGATGGCACAGAGACTGTGTCTGACCCAGTTACTCTGGGAGGGAACATAGCAGCAATGGGGGCTGCCTGGTCAGGGAAGCCCCGAATAGGCATCTCCCACTGTCTCCTGGAGTATAACTGTCCCATAACTCTCCAACAAATACTCCCTGTGCGACCCTCAGCTGTTCTTTCTATCTGCTCTGGGACAAGGCTGGGGATACATCTGTCTGTCTATTGCACTGCCATTTTTTTATTGCCTTTTTCTGTTTTCTACTTGTCAGATTACTGTGGCTAGCACTTCCAGTAAAATGTTGAGTAAGAGTGTTGAGAGCAGACATACTGTCTTCTTCCTGTTCTTTGGGGAAATGGTTTTAGTTTTTATGCATTGAGTATGATGTTGGCCATTGGTTTGTCATATATCATCTCATTATGTTGAGGTATGATCCCTCTATTTCCACTTAGTTGAGAATTTTTATCAAAAATAGGTGTTGGGCCTGACTGGTTTGGCTCAGTGTGTAGAGCATCAGCCTGCGGACTGAGTGGTCCCGGGTTCGATTTGAGTCAGAGGCATGTACCATGGTTGCAAGCACATCCCCAGTGGAGGATGTGCAGGAAGCAGCTAATCAATATTTCTCTCTCATCGATGTTTCTAACTCTCTATCCAACTCCCTTCTTCTCTGTAAAAAATCAATAAAATATATTTAAAAAATAGGTGTTGGACTTTGTGAAATGATTTTTATGCTCCTATTGATATGATCATGTGATTTTTGTCTTTCAATTTATTTATGTGATTTATTCCATTTATTGATTTTCAAATATTGTAGCAGACTTGCATCACCAGATTAAATGCCACTTGGCGATATATTGTTGGATCTGATTTGTTAACTTATTGTTGAGGATTTTAGCATCTATGTTCATCAGGGATATTGGCCCATATTTATCTTCCTTTGCAATATCTTTATCTAGGTTAAGAATTAGGCTAATGCTGGCCTCATAAAAAGAGGTTGCAAGTGATCCTTCCTTTTGAAATATTTGGAATAATTTAAGGAGGGTAGGTGTTAGTTCTTCTTTGAATGTTTTCTAAACTCCCCTGTGAAAGCGTCTGGACTAGGGATTTTGTTTTCTGGGAGTATTTTTATTATAGCTTGAATTTTACAAGTACATATTGGCTTATTTCAGTTTTCTATTTTTTTTTTCTAAATCAGTTTTAGAAAACTGTATTTTTATAGGAATTTTTCAATTTCTTCCAAGTTTTCCAGCTTATTGGCATAAAGTTGTTTTCAATATTTTCTTGTAGTCCTTTGTATTTCTGTAGTGTCAGTTGTTACTTCCTTTCTTTGATTCTTGATGAGTCTGGCTAATAGTTTATCAGTCTTATTTATCTTTTTGAAGAACAAGCTCTTGGTTTCATTGATCTGGTATAGGTTTTTAGTCCCTATATCATATATTTCCACTCTGATCATTATAATTTACTTCCTTGTAATTATTCTGGACTTTCTTTATTGTTGTCTATCTAATTCTTTAAGTTTTAGGGTTAAAAATTGTTCTTGTTTTTTTTGAGGTAAGCCTGTAGTGCTTTGAACTTCCCAGTTAAGACTGTTTTTGTTCTTTCTCATAGATTTTGGATTGTTGTGTGTTCAGTTTCACTTGTTTCCATGTATTTCTTCTTTGGTCTTTTTCATAACCCATGCATTGTTTAATAGCATTCTATTTAGCCTCCATGTGTTTGCATGCTTTGAGTGTTTTTACTGTAGTTGATTTCTAATTTCATGTCACTGTGATCTAAGAACATGCTTGATACGATTTCATTCTTCTTGAAATTGTAGAGGCTGTTTTGTGTCCTGTCATGTAGTCTATCTTTGAAATGTCCCATGTGCACTGTGAAGAATATATATTCTGCATCTATGGGTTGAAATGCTCTGCAAATGTCAATTAAATCTATCAGACCTAGTGTATCATTTAGAGTCACAGTTTCCCTCTTCTTGACTTTTTTCTGGAAGAGCTATCTAGTGAAGTCAGTGTGGTTTTAAATTCCCCTACTATGACTGCATTTTTGTTAATCTTTTCATTAAAGAGCTCCAGAATTTTGTTTTATAAGTATATTAAGTGTTCTTATATTGGGTGCATATATGTTTACCAGAGTTGTATCCTCTTGTCTGATCAATCCGTTTAGTATTATATAATTACTAGTGGCTTCGTATATGAAATTTGTGCACATTAAATGGGGATTAATTAGAGGAAATATTTTAATATTGCTATTTGCCCTTTTTCTATAATGGAAATGCCCAAGATGAAAGAAAATTAGTAAAATGTATATGAAAATCTTCCTTCTGTCAGAATCTGGGGTGCACCACAGGACCCAGAGTAAAGTCTCCACCCACCCACATGTGCCTCAAAATTGCACAAGATCAGACCTGGCCAACTCCATTCCCAATGAGCTAGATCCAGACTCTGCCAGTCCCACCATTGACAAGCCTCTCCTGAATGGGTAGCAGCCTCAGGTCCCCTGGCCCGATCCTTGGGTGGGAGGTATGGACTGAGGTCCCCTGGCCTGTCGCTAGAGAAGGGAACATGATCTGAGATCCCCCAGCCAGATCGGGGCAGGGGATGCACCTTGAGGTCCCCTGTCAAGCCCTGCCAGGTGGGGGATGTGGCCTGAGATCCCCCATCAAGTCCTGCCAGGCTGTGGGCATGATCTGAGATCTCCTGGCCTGTCTCCATGGCAGGGAGTGTGACCTGATGTTTCCCATCCCAGACCAGGGCAGGGAGTGTGTCTTGAGGTCCCCTGTCAAGCCCTGCTGGGTGGGAGATGTGGCCTGAGATTCCATCAAGTCCTGCTGGGCCATGGGCATGGTCTGAGATCCCCTGTCAAGCCCCACCAGTTGGGGGGCGCAGCCTCAGGTCCCCAAACCTGTGCCTGGACAGGGTTGCAGCTTCAGGTCCCCTGGCTTGGTGCTGGGGAGGGGAGGGCGTAACTTGAGGTCCCCTGTCAAGTCCTGCCAGGTAGAGGGAGTGCCTGAGGTCTCCCGGGCTGGTGTCAGAGCAGGTAGGCATGGCCTGAGGTCCCCTGTCAAGCCCTGCCAGGTGGAGGATACAGCTCTGCTGGGTGAGGGGTGTGGCCTGAGGTCCCCGGCTTGGCACCAGGACAGGAGTAGTGGCGTGAGGCTCCCTGTCAAGACCTATGGGGGGGATTGGGGGAGGCACAGCCTCAGATTTCTGCTAATTGCTCATTAAGGCTCAGTACAGGAACTCAGCCTTTGCTGTGGGTGAAGTCACCTTGTGTTATGGAAAACCCGTCTCCACTGTGGGCGCAATCATCCTGTATTACAGAAACACCTGTCTCTCCTGTGTGTGCCGCCATCTTTGCGGCAGAGTGATAGTCAATTTGCATATTCCATCTTTATTATATAGGATTTTTACTGTCTCTTGTTATGGCCTTCATTTTGAAGTCTATTTTTTTCTGATATGAATGATTGTACCCCAGCTTTTTTTTAAATTTCATTTCTATTTGCCTGGAAAAAATTTTTTTCATCACTTCACTCTCAACCTATGTGACTCTTTTGATCTGAGGTGGGTCTCTTGTACACAGGATATATTTTGATCATGTGTTCTTATTCTTTCAGCTGCCCTATGTCTTTTGATTGGGGCCTTTATATTTAAGATTATTATTATTATTTTTTTTCCCCTAGGACAAGTCTTAGAAACTTTTTTTTTAATTTTTTTTGTATTTTTTTGTATTTTTTAAAAATTAAATCTTTATTATTTATTATTTTTTAAAAATATATTTTATTGATTTTTTACAGAGAGGAAGGGAGAGGGATAGAAAGTCAGAAACATCGATGAGAGAGAGACATCGGATCAGCCGCCTCCTGCATACCCCACAGTGGAGATGTGCCCTCAAGCAAGGTACATGCCCCCGACCGGAATCGAACCTGGGACCCTTCAGTCCGCAGGCCGACGCTCTATCCACTGAGCCAAACCAGTCTCGGCTAAGATTATTGTTGATATTTCCTTATTAATTGCCATTTTAATTAAGCCATGCTTTTCTCTAGATATACATATTTCTTATTATAACAGCAGCCTCTTTAATGTTTCTTGTTAAGCTGATTTGGTGGTAAATTCCTTTCACCTTTTTGTTTATTTGCTTGTATTTATGTATGTATGTATGTATGTATGTATGTATGTTCTGGGAAGCTCTTTATTTTACCACTTATTTTGAATGATAGCCTTGTTGGGTATAGTTGTCTTGTTTTCAGATTCTTGCTTTTTCTTATCTTGTATACTATATGCCATTTGCTTCTGGCCTGTAGAATTTCTGATGAGAAATAAGTAGAAAGCCTTATGGGAGCTCCTTGTAGGTAACAAATTGCTTTTCTATGTGGTCTTCACTTTTGATGTGTGGTTATCAGGGTTCTCCCCAGCTAGTCTTTAGATAATTAATCAGGATGTTTTTTCTATATTTTAGAAATTTGGCCCTGTCAGTGTAGCTCCAATTTAATCTGCCACCATTTTGTAATCCTGTACTTTCTTCCTTAATGAACAAAATGTTTCTTCTGGAGGCTAGAAGTCCAAGATCAAGGTGAAGGCAGGATTGTTTTTTTTTCTGAAGCTTGTATCTCTGGCTTATATATATCCACCTTCCTGCTGCATCTTCACATGATCTTTCCTCTCAGTGTGTCTAGATGTCCTCTTCTAAAGACATGGCATCATAACATAGGACTTGAGATGGGAGCATAATACAAATATGTCCCAAGATTCTTAGCATCAGAAGAATATAGGCAATGGAAGAAAAATAGGTAAAAAATGTGTAGGGGTAGTAGCTCATCTGTGGAAATTTCTTATAATCAGCAGACATGTAAATGCACTCTTTGTATGTGAGCCAATCTCACAGCAAATCCAAATGTTTACTATGTAAGAAGCACTCTCACCCTCCAGTAACACATTTAGTATTAAATGGAACATTATAATTCTATTATTTTTGTTAACAAGCTTAATAGTTATAAAATTTCACATACTAGTAAAATCATACTGAAAATGTCTTTTGAGAATAATTTGTAAATGAAAATCCACAGCAACAAAAAAGACATTAATTTCACCTTTAGGGTAGGGGACTGAAACACTTTAGTTGAATTAGGATAAAAGTAAATTATTCACTGTGGTCATAAAGAATTTCCCAAAGTGATTTCATATTTTCTAGTTGTGAGCAATGAAATAGAAGGTACTCAAACATTTGTGAACTCTAGTGTAGCCTAGAAGGCAACTGAAATTCAGAAGAGAAGTAAATGCTTCATGACTTTTATTCACCAAAGACCTCCTCGTATCTGCCTCTCCAAATAAGGTAGCTGCCATTACAAACATTTTGAGATTTTTAAAAATTATTATTATTATTTTTAATTTCAATTTAACTTGTAATAAAATGTTAATCAGTTATATTGCTTTTCCACCAAAGCAGCACACAAAAATCTGAATATGTAATCTCAGGAAATATGTGCTGAAAATGTTATAAGTAACAAATCCTTCCTTGACAGAAAGCAGGAATGTAGTATAAAAAATACAAAAAACCCAAGTGTTGCATGCCATTTACAGCTTACTATTTTCTTCTGGCACCTACCTGCTGTTGTTCCTTATCCTCAGCTTTCAGAGCTAGTATCAGGCTTCTAACAAATGTCTGAAGTTTAAAGTATTTTTGCTTTTGAATCTCTAGCTCATTTTCAATGAATCTGAGTTCTTCATTCTGAAGGAGAAAACATCAAATGATATAATTACCCTATACAAACTGGGATTGTACATAGCTGATGTACAATAAAATTATTAAAAGCAATCAAATTAGAGAGACAATGAAGAAGATAAAAATTTAGCATAAAGGGATATAAAGAACAGAAGGAAATTGTCCTTTTACTCAAGGGCTGTTTTTTAAGCAAATCACTAAAAGAAAACAATTTGCAAGGTCAAAAATCCCATGAAATTAATCCAGTAAGAGAAAAATCAAGAAATAGTTCCATTATTAGAATGACTCTTCCTATATTAACCTAATTAGCATTTGGAATAGGATTAAGAATAGATAGTCCAATTAACCCCAAGTAAAAAGCAATTACAGATCCAGTAACACTGAATGTACAATTCACAAACCCAAATACTGAGAACTAGAAAGTTTAATATTTCTTTTGTACTAAGGAGAGACTTGAATTATTACTAAAAATGTCTTAAGTAGTTATCTGAGTCCCCTCTCTTTATGTAAGAATCTGTTACTCAGAAAATATTTCCAAATATACCACTGTATCCTACTAGTTTGAGACTATTTCTTCACTGTTTTTGCTAGTTGTGTAAGACAAAAGCAATAGACTAAGATTTGGGAAGATTTTAGTGCCAAGTTTATAGATAATTGTATAAACTCTGGAAGGTTAGTCTCTGTGACTTTATTCATCAATAAAATATATATAATATTAATACTATTTGGATATTTTAGGTTTGAGGATAAGTTTAAAACAAGAAAATGTCCATTAAAATGTTCTGATATATTTAATATTAAAGATAGAGTAATCAAGAAATCAAGAATATGTGGTAATGACAAAAAGGTAGACATAAAGGTTAGGGGAACATAACAGTGTCCAGAAATATATATTCTGAAAAAGGTCATATATACTAATACTTGATTGATTTTTCAAAAAAGGTGCTGAAGTAACTCAATGAACAAAGAAAGGGTATTCTTTCAAAGAACAGTGGTTGAAAAATTGTCAATGTATATTTAAAAAAAATATATCAACCCTTACCTCACATCATATATAAAATTTAATAAGAAATGAATTATATACTGAAAAGTAAGTAAAAAGTTTTTATCTAAAACTAGATAAAAAAGAAGGTTAAATTTTTTTGTCCTGGTGTTAGACAAAGATTCCTCAAGGGGACACAAAAAGCATGAAACCTAAAAGAAAGACTTCATCAAAGTTTTAAAAAAAATTTGACCTTCAGAAGATAATGTTAATTATATACAAATATAAACTACATATTTGTAAATCAAATATGTTAAGGACCTACATTCAGAACACATGGAGAACTCTTGCAACACAATTATAAGACCAGAAACAAATAACTAGCAGGCAAAGTCTTTGAATACATACTTACCAAAGAAGAGATGTGAATGACCAATAAACACATTAAAATGCTTAATATCATTTGTCATTAAATAAATGAAAATTAAATCTGATATGAGATTGTACTAGTAATAAAATGTCTAAAATTAAAGAGACAAACAATAGTACATGCTGATAGCAATTTGGAGTACTTAAAGTCTAATACATTGCTGGTATGAGTGTAAAAGGATACATCCACTTTAAAAAATGTTTTGGGAGTTTCTTATAAAATTAAATCTACTCTTTCTTATCATCTCATTCAATAATCCTATTCTTACTCAAGTGAAATGAAAAACAAAACAAAACAAAAAAAACATGTCCACAAAAAGACATACATATTCATAGCAGCTTCATTCACAATAGCCAAATACTAGAAACAACACAAGTGATCATCAGTAGGAATAAACAGATTGTATTCATGGTTACATGACTGTGTCCATTTGTCAAAACTTATCTAATATATAAGGAAGTGAATTTTATTTTATGGAAATTTTATCTTAAAAACCTGATTAAAAATAAAAAAAAATATATTATTAGCCAGCCTCTTTGCCAAAACACATGGAAATAATCTATGAGTACTCTTTGAAGCTGGAGAATATATTTCAAAGTACAGCAAGACCTTTAACAGCATTTTTTCAAAAGTTTCATAAAATACATTAAAATAAGTTGTCTATGGGCATTTTTCTTTATATATATATATATATATATATATATATATATATTATTGATTTCAGAGAGTAAAGAAGAATGAGAGAGATATAGAAACATCAATGATGAGAGAATCATTGATTGGCTGTCTCCTGCACACCCCCTACTATGGATGGAGCCCACAATGCAGACATGTGCCCTGACAGGGAATTGAACTGTGACCTCCACTGAGCCACACCGGCTGGGCTGGACATTTTTTCTTGTTTCAGATGAAGAGTTGCAGTTGTATTAATCCCATTCAATATATGAACATTTTTATTACATCAATTTCATCAGCTCAGTTTAGAACTTATTTTACTTAGTAAAACTGCTTCCTTTTCAGACCACTTAATATCAAGTGAATCTCTACAAGGAAGAATTCACTTGATTGATTCAAGTTAAATTCTGTATCCAGAGGCACTCTACAGCAATCATATTTATAAGCATTAAAATAAAGTTCAACATGCTCCTGCCATAATACATTTGATTAATTCTAAATTTTGGGGTTCTTTTTAGTACTTATCGTCAGAATTATAGTATGAGTAAAGTGTTGACCAGGAAGTTTTTTTGAATACAGGAGATATCTATCATCATTATCTTAGTGTCTCCAATGAATATACAGTCCTCTAAAGCTGGATTTATCCATTAAAAATTAAAAACAGTAATTCACATTTGCAAAAATTATGAAAGATTTATTGATATGCAGATCTCTAATTTCTCATATGAACATTTCTCTTCCTCAATATTTATGAATTTGAAAAACATAAACAATTTTAAGATAATATTGCAGACATTTTTTTCTTAGAGCTAGTGTTTTGCAAGTCTATTAAACACTTCCAAGAGTAGAAGCAGTAGATTATGTGTACTTTAGAGATTTTCCTAAGTAAATGGAGTGTTTGTGAGAAGAACTAGTGTGATAACATTAGCCACTGACTTTCAGAAAAGAATATCTAGTTCATTTGTGTCGTTAAAATCTTCCCTACATTGGAGTAAAGTTTGTCAGCTCTTCTCCAAGATGATTTTAGGGAATATTTAAGTTGTTATTTTATGATATAGTACTCATGCCTCAGGGATCAATAATTTGTCTTAAAGCATTTGGGTTAGTTAAAATCCTAGCAATATGGATTTTTAGGAATATATCTCAATCAAAAACTCTAGTACACCCAAAATGAGCACTAATGGTTGCACAGTAACAATTATCAAGTGTACATCAGAAATAACCATTCATTCTGCTACAATGAATCCCAAGAATAATGGGAGATTGTTTAATTTAGTGTAGGAAAAAGTTATTATGATCCAGCTTCTTGTCTTGATTTCATAGAAATGAGTACTTGCATAATAGTATTAAAAATATTTCCAAGGATACTTTAATGTATTCACTTACTCAGGAATTAGCTACTAGACACTAAGCACTAGACCAGATAACACATAGATAAACACGTCGCTCCTTTAAAGAAGCTTAAAAGGAATTATACTTAAAAAAACCTATAAAGTGATTTTGATTTCAAAACAAGAACTACTAAGGTGTATGCAAATAAAATGCAAATGTGCTCTGAAGAAAGATTAAATTTCCTAACTGATGAGGCTGTTTTAAATGAACATTCTGAAATCAGCAATGAAAATTGTTACATGAGGTTTCACTTATCCTTACTTTAAGGTAATAACTTCACAGGTGAAGTGAACTGAAATGTTTTTAATATTGATTATAAAAATATATGTTTCTATATAGGGGCTGATGTTTAGAGTTAAAGAAGTTTATATAGGAAGGTGATGTGTTATAAAAGTTATCCTTAATAGGGTAGTGAATGGCTCCTTGTTCCCACAGCACTTTCTACAAACCCTGGATCATTAAATGTCTTTTAGAGTTCAATGAAAATGTTAAATATGATTTCTGAATTGGACAGTCTGCCCTGCCCTGGCCATTAGCTCCAAAATTTTTCAAGTCTGTTGGATAGAACACCAGAGGGGAAAGGTTCTAGAAAGAATCCTCAGAGTTCTGGACACAATCCTACCTGAATTGCTTGAAAGTGCTAAGAGGAGCACACTTAATAGCTGTGCAAACCAGTCATCTTGTGTGTAGTTTCTATAACCCATGCCAAACAGTGGCTTGCAGAGCCATTTTAATCCTGTTCCAGGCATTTACAAATAACAGTATGATCATGTACGAGAGATGAGAATGCTCTCTACTACTTCAGAACAGACAACTTTATTATTTTGTTAGTTGGAAATACAGTTTAAATACAGGATTGTATTGTGCTTTTTGACCACTTAGAAAACAAATTTCAAAAGATAATTTCCTTCTGTGCTTACACTATTTAATATTTTAAAATCTGACATGTTATGCACATTTGGAAAACAAAATCTGTTGAATGAATAACTTTGAATTATAGTAAAAGTGAAAAAAATTTCAGAAAATGACAGCTGTCTTTTTCTGATTAGAGTTGTTATTTTCTGTTAATATCGAAGTAATAGACTCTGTTTTGAACTCATGATATTTCAATAAAAGAATTTTGTGTTTGGAAAAATGATTGTGTGACCAAAATTTCAGAAGACTTCCAAAGTTAACTTGTAAGATATGATACTGATTAACAAAGGGAAAACAATTATACATATATGCAGAAAATGTATTAACATATTGACTGATAGCTTAATTCAAAATTGAATAAAAACAAAATTGTGTATGCCATGATGTCAAAATAAGCCTTTCAATTTAGTAACAAGTGATATTAAGAAAAGGTAATTTTTGTTCATATTCATTTGGTATTTGCATTAGGGATTATTTTTAAACTTATCCTAAAACAGATATACCATTGTTCAGAAGTTGTAATTCAAGATAAAATTAGCAAAGAAAAAAACCTGGAAAAAAATCCCTTTTATTACCATTTAAAAATGAATATTAAGTTTAAAAAAGCATTGCCATAAATTTCACATTTATCATCACTATTCACAGCATCAACTTATACACCATCAATACCTACTTCTATTGAGCAAACCCTGTGCTTATAACTATAACCCCTGAACCAGCCAGTATTAATTAAAATGATGAGCACCCTGACTGATATCGAAGTTATCTGAGAGAGTCAATGTGGGGCCCCAGCATATTTAACTTATCAAGTGGCAGTGAAATAGACTAATATATAAGTACTATAGAAGTCTGCCTCATCTAATACCTTCTCTTAATGAATTCACAATTTGAAATTACTTTTACCTTATAATCCAAGAAAGAATTCACTTGTTCTACTTCAGAATTACTTATCATGTCACTTTCTTCATCGTCAATAATTTCTATTTTCTGTAACACAAGTAGAGAAGTTTTCATAAATAAAGATTTTATCATCATCATTACACTCAACAATGTATGCAGTGTATGCATTCAATGTTCAGCTTTAGCTAAGGGATTATCTAGTCTACCATATCCAGAATAAACGCAGGTAACTAAATGGTCCCCTAGTGTTAACACCCAGTGTTGTGTCTAAGCCACTTCCCTCGACCTTTAATTGATTACTGCTTAGTATATAGAAAATTACTAAAGGGAGGAAAAATGAGACATCTATAATAGTATCAGCATTAAATAAATTAAATTAAAAATGAAATTACTGTTATACTATTTAAAATAACAAAACAAAACAAAACAAAACAAAAAAAACAAACAAAAATATGTTCACAATATCCCTGAGAAAACAACAGACATTCAAATTCTGCTTAAATAGTGCCCTCCAGTGACAGGGAAGTGTTTTCCTATAAGGATAGTGTATTTAAAGTTAACTATACCTAATTGGTTTAAATATTTTTTAAGTCCTCACATATCTCTGCAATTTCTAATGTAAAATTTCAACATAAGACATGAATTCCAAAGTCAAATACATTTTTTAACTATTCACTTATTTACTGCACTCCATTAGCTAGACAAATGAAAGCAGACATGTATGATGTAATGATCAAAGTAGTATGGTTCTGTGTTTCCTTCACTGGACAGTAAGAAGGAAGAGTGAGAGAGATGTTAAACTGCCCTTAGTTTTAGAGTTAAGGTACAGAATAGTTTGTACAGTATCTGGTATATAGAAGATACTCATTAAATATCTGTCAAAAGAATAAACAAAATAACTTAGCACTAATGAAAAGAATGATCAATAAGCTTCAACCCTGGGGCAAGGCAAGTTCTCTAATCCTGGAATATTTTTCCAAAAGCAAAACCAAAACATAAAATCAGATCTAATTTTTACTTTTTGTTTATGAAAACCAGAGTTAAGGAAAAATAATTCTAAATGTTTAAGCCCAACCAAACCAAAATACATTTTTAAAAGAGAAAAGCTAAGCTAGAATTAGTCACTAGGCAATCTTTTTAGAAAGAGCACATTAATAGTAACATACTGTAGGAAGAATTTTAAAACAAATTCCTATCCAGCAATATATATAGTGATTAAAAGTCACAAACAATCTTGGAATGATCATATTTCACATATTTCCTATGAGAGTACAATACCATAACAGGGGTTGTGACCTGCAGGCTTCTGAGTTGGGGGGACAATTGCAATGAAATTGCTTCTACCATTGCCTGGTGATGAATCTAATGTTGTTGTTTTTTTTATTATAATCACTATAAACTTATGACTTAATCCTGTCAGATCTCAGCAGACCTCTGATTTGATCATTTTTTAATGTTATTTTTAAGGTTCTCAGTATATTTTTATTGGTTCTGAGATAAAGTAGCTATGTAATCTAGGGAGGAAGCCACCAAAGTCCACTGTATAGATTTGTTCATATAAATAGATCTTACACGGCTTTGTGATTTGGTATCCATGAATAATTGGGGACGCTCCAAAGCTACAGGCAGAGAAGATCAACCTTTGAAAGTCTGGACTTTTGTCTCTGAAAATCAATTGCTCTTGAAAAATTAAGTACCTAAGTGACTGTGGGTCACCCCATGCCATTTCTTAACTCATTATCTTCAAATGTCTGCTACAGGGGAGATTTATTTCAGAGAAATTCAGGCTAAAATGAGCATGTCTTTAGGGGAAAAGAGGTTCAATATGCAACTTGTATAATGTAACTCAAATCTGAAGCAGAGAAGATTATTACTTGGTGGGATTTAAGAATACTAGCACAAAAAATAATTGTGGAAAACAATGATATCTACCTCTATAATGAAAACGTGAATCTGCCTCAAAATAAAAACTTGTTTTCCTATGCGCGCATTGAATGTTGTGTTAGAAGGGTCAAACATCAACTTAATTCAGTACTAAAATCAATAAAATGCAATCCTCAACAATATTGTGCTTGTAGAAAACACATATATTATTGATGTTTAACAAAAAAGAACAAAACTGTATTTTATGTGCTTAACTTTTATTAAAGAGATGTGACAGGATTAAAGTGTCTGGTAAATAATGTTTGTAATTCAAGCCAGGGTAAATCTTGAAGTTAGTCATTTTTTAACAGAAAAATCCATTATAGAGACCTTTTTTCACATGTAGGGTGCTTGTTCATAGGAAGGCAACAGGTTTTATTCTTCTTGTCACAATGACTCCAAATTCATGTTGGTTCTGTTGTGAACCAAAGAACCATTACCTCAGGCCCTTTGTTCTGAGCATGCGCCACAAGGGCCATTTTTTAAAAGTTGTAGTTAGGCACAAAACACTTATTCAAAAGCAAAAACAAAGCACGATGACATTTGCCTTTATGTCTGACTTTAATACCATCTTGATATCTGCATTACTTGACAGACTCAGAATATAAACAGATATTGCTAAAACAGCTCCTTAGAGGACATCTCTATATACTAATACTGCTTATATTTTTACAAAAACTAGTTTAATCCACACATAGCTTGTCTCTGCTGCTATTTAATTGCTTAATACTGTATTTCCTCCATTACTACAATTTTTAAGATAACAGAGGCCATATAGCTAGAAAAAAGGAAAGGTTACAAACGCACTATATAAGACAGGTATGGTCTGAACAGAAACCTTGGAGTAAGTAATCCTTGGATACAAGTCCCAGAAGCAACAAAGGCTTCCTTCATAAATTCAGGCTAAACTCTGTTTTAATTCTGCCATCTATGAAATGAGAAGAAAGCTGCTCTTTGCTACATGTGTTGAAGAAAATAACTTGTTATGTATAAAATGACCTATGTATAGTAAGCATTAGATTTTTATATTTGCAATCTTTTACCCTGGAAAAATCTGAGGTTAAATGAACAGTACTTTAACTTTCATTTATTAAACTGTCAAAGATATAGAATTCATTGGTAACACTTCTGTTTTAATTTGTAAAGTGGAGCAAGACTTTATTCTGAAACCACTAATATTGTCACCAACTAGGAGCATATCCTTGAAATCCATCATGTAATGAGAAAATTATTTCAAAATATACATACCACATTATCTTCGGATACTGCATGGTGGTCCTCCTCCTTATCAGTCCTTGTCTCATTAGGAACAACTTCATTGGACTCTTTCATAGACAAAAAGGTCATAATTTCATTTTACATTTCTCAAAACTTTATTGAGAATGTTTTATTCAAGATCAATGAACTAATTTTAAAAAGACACAAATGGCAAGTTCACTTCATATATGCTTTGTTGAGCCATTCTACTTCTTAAATGTGAATAGGTAAAAATACAAGGATGGTAACCATTATATTATTTATAACTGAAAAAAAATGGAAGCAACCTGTATGCTTAACAATGAGAATTGAAGTCATTAGGGCCTATTCCTACAATAAAAGCAATGAAGCTACTAAAAATGAAGTAGAAAAATAATTGGTAATAAATAAAATATTCATGACATATTGGAAAGTGAATAAATGAAACTGACAGAACCTACTATGTAGGTATACTAAAAATTTGTACATTTTCCTAAAGACAGAAAACTAACAATATTTACATAAAAATTATTTCTGGATAAAATTACAGGCAATTTTTATTTTTCTTCCTTTTGTCTAATTTTACTTATTTTCTTCCATTTATTCTTTCATAATTAAATATTTTTAAATGAACATGCATTACTCATTGCAATAAGAAAAAAGTGATAATTTTCAAATACATGATATGATATAAAGCTATAAATATAGTATGTTTCCAATTTTGTAAAATGGCATGTGTTTGTGAATGCACACACACACACTCTTGTACATATGAGAAAACACTGTCAAAAACTTTCCCCTACTTCCATTTTTAATATGTTTATCACTGAGAGGTAGGGTTATTTCCAAAATTCTTATTGTATTTTCAAATGTTTACTATAATGAAAATATATTCCTTTTGTGATCAAAATTCAGTATGTAAAAAATGAGAAATAAAATAAAAATTAATTCAGAGAAGCCAGTCTACTAAAAAGTTTTCTGTGTTGAGGTAGAGAAAGTGGTTAATTCACAGCATAGGATATCTACAATATTACCATCTGTTTTAGATTACTCCTACCTCTACTTATTAGGAAAACAAGGAAACAATATTTCTCTCTTTTCTTTCTGCATAATACAAATGGGATTCTTTAACCTAGTAGTGACTGACATTTTATTTCGCCATATAAAGCAGAACAAATATATTTACCAGCCCTCAAGGTTTTTCCAAACCCATTCCTTTCCATGGAAAGACATATAGGTGCACTTTGTATGAACATGGGCATGATTAGAAAACATGGTTGATCTAGGAATTCACATACGAATACATAGATAATTAGTATTTAAGCATCCAGTGAAATTTTACTGGAGTTTTAATGCAAAGCTCAACTTATTTTTTTTAAATATACTTTTATTGATCTTAAAGAGACGTTTGGGAGGGAGAGAAAAATAGAAACATTGATGAAAGAGAAACATTGATTGGCTGCCTCCTGCATGCCCTTTACTGGGAATTGAGCCTTCAACCTACTGACCAGAATCTTGGTTCATGGGTCAATGCTCAAGCAATAAGTCACACCTGCTGAGGTATTTTTTAAAAAAATAAAATAATGTTTTCTAGACAGAAGAAGCTATTGTCTATTTGTTATTTAGAGATTTCAAATCACAAGCATTTCAATTCCTACATAATCAGAAACTAAATGAAATGGAGGGGAAATTGTCATCAAGTTTAGTTTCGTAACTGGTTATTAGTACTGGTACCCTCAGAATACGGGTTAGTTTGTTTATCAACAACATCATTACTGGAATCACTTGCTCATAATTTTGTACACGGTTCTGTTCTTCCAGAAACATGCTCATTCATGGTTAATTATAAGATGTAAACAAAAACTGTTTTGATGATTCCTAAAATAAAAAGGTATGAAGGGATACAAGGCATGTTTTCTTTAACTTACAGATAGCTTCTATGTTAGTGAAAGCTTGAAAGTTAAACATTGCCAATGTGTCTGGTTATTCCTCACCCCCCCCCACCAAAATCAGCCTTGCTAGTTGGAAATTAAACAAGTATGTAGTGTCCGTAGTAACTATATGTAGATTTATCTTTCATGTGCACACTCACATAATAAAAAAAGGCTACATTATGAAACTAATGTTATAGATATTCATTTTCCCATACTTTAAACAATTTGCTTATCAGGGTAGTAGAAATATTGAAAATTGCTCAGCCATAAACATCTTTGGTGGACACAGAACTTGAAATTAAGAAACTGAGTCATCTATTACTTCTGTAGCATTTGCAGTTAGGTGAGGGATAAAGCCAGGTAGCTAGGTTTTTTATTGTTGTTTCTTGTTTTTTAATCAATACCAACCACACCTTCTTTCTCTTTCATACCATACAGGACAAGAACATGGAATAAGTGAAGGAGAGGTAAAAGATGTAAGTTAGAGTTCTTTATCAGGAAAGTACCTATTCTCTCAGAAACAAAATAATGAAATTGAAACTGCTGAAAGATCAACAGCACCTTTTGGTGACTTTTGGCTAAATCTGCCTTTTACTGTATTTTGAAAATGATTCTTAATTTTGCTTGTAGAAATTTTTTCTAGAAACTTTTTTTCATCCTTACCCGAGGATATGTTTATTGATACTTTTAGAGGGAGGGAGGGAGAGAGAGAGAGAGAGAGAGAGAGAGAGAGAGAGAGAGAGAGAGAGAGAGAGATGAAAGAAAATTGTCTCCTGTAAGCACCCCGATCAGGTATCAAACCTGAAACCTAGGAGTGCGACCCAACCAGGAATCAAACCTGCAACCCTTTTGGTGTACAGGATGACACTCCAACCAACAAAGCCACCTGGCCGGGGCTTTTAATGTCATTTTTAATAAATATTAACATATAAAATGTAAGACCTGATTTAAAAACACTTCTTTCTTTGAAAGACTATCAATAGCCATATTATAAAGGACTCTGAATTTCAAGTTGTTATATATTTTTTAAATCATATAGTCTTTATTCTGTCTCTCTAGATCTATAATGTCATGCAGTTAATGAAAATTTCAAAGTAAACAAAAAATTTAACTACATTTTCATAACTGGAAGGTAATGTTTACTGTATTTTAAAGGTATGATATTAGTCTAGGCCAGATTATACAATTCACTTAATCATCACAAAAAGAACACCCAATTAAATGACTCAGAATACTTTTCTGCACCAGCAAAACGAGGAAGCAAATAGGACAGTATAAAAAAAGGCTCTTTTCAGTACTTGAATATATTTTTATGATTTTGTGGTGCAATTTGTGATGAAAATAAAAATATTACCATTCAGCTGTAAAAATAAGCGACCCAGAGTAATTCTAGGCAATCTCACTTCCCATAAAGTATTTTTTTGATTCATGTATTCAATTCTCTCTCCTTTTTCACATTAAATCTTGATTACTATGCCACGTCTCTAGAGAACACACTACTAAATGACAAAGGATGCCAGTGTAGAAGCAGTGGTACATTAGGAAAATTAAAATTTGCTCATTTTTTTCCATTAACTCATTTTTTAAAATTTCCTCTTGGACAGGGGATGGGGGGGGGGGAGCAGTGGGAGTTGGGAAATGAAATTCTCCTTAGGGTTTATGTGATTTCCTTTTGTCATATTTATCTCCTCACAGCTTTCCCATCCACCCATAGAAACACAGAGTTGTTCTCTAAACATCTGTTTATGAATCAGTGAAAATACTCAAGTACTCCAAGGCATATACAAACAACTTAGTAAATACAACCATTAGGCAAAAATGGTTTAATGGGCCCACTAGATTAGAAATAAGGGGCTTGAAAATAATAATGGCTCCTCCTTTTTTTCTGCTTCACAGTTTTTACATACACTAAATTCTCTGTTATGATCTTCATCAATATCTATAACAAATGTTGGTAAGAAAGAAAATACATGGCTCTCTCAATATTATCAGCTTTTATATCCCTTTCATTACTCAAACTACTTCAATCTGGTTGCCTTTCTCACCCATGTAATTGCTTTTTCAACGAATTCCTTAAACACTGAATTCAATGGCTTTTCATTCATTTTTTTGTAAATTTTATTTTTCCTGCTTTATTGAGGTATATTTGGTATACAAAATTGCACATAATTAATCTATACAATTTGTGAGTCTAGACATATATATACAATCCTGTTATTATCACCACAGTCTAGGGAATAAACATATCCATCAGCTTCAAAAAATTCCTTTGTTACTTTTTTGGTGTTCAGAACACAACATGAATTACCCTCTTAAGTTTTTAAGTCTCCAATCCTTTATTGCCAACTATAGGCACTATGTTGTTCAGCAGATCTCTGGAACTTACTACTCTTGTATAACTGTAACTTTTATACTCCTTGAACAACAACTCCTCATTTAATTCTGCCCAAGTCCCAGGTACCATGATTCTATTATTCACTTGTATACCTTGGACCATTTTAGATACCTCATATGAGAGGAATTTCTACTCAACCTATATGAGATAGTTGAGAGAATAACCCCTCATCCAATCTCTCTCTGGTTTTATAAATAATATAATATCCTGATTCTCTTGCACCTAAATGTTCTTTCAATAGCACCCTTTTATCCTCCAGTTCCCAAATATAGGTTGTTTTTAATACAAGTTCTTGTCTACCTTACCCTCTTGTTTTCTATGTTCTCATTTAACTATATTTTCTATATCTATGGCTAGACATTATTTTGGCCTCAGTGTGGGTGACTCCCAGATATTTTCTCATGTTTCAATTCCTCTTCTGAGTTTCATACCCAAATTACTAAAGGGTATGCTGTAAAGCTCCACATGAATGTCCTGCCATTATTTAAAATGCAACACATGCAAAACTGAATTCTGAATTTATCTTCACAAATCATGCTATCCATTGAATGCAGTACCAATAAAATATTATATGAATTATGGAGGGGGGGGGCTGATAGAAAGAAATTCTATAGTTCATCTAGAAGAATCAGTGTGTTTTTGTTACTGAGAATAATGTTAGCTGAGAATAATAAGAGCCCTACAAAATATTTACAGATTTTATAAAGACACAGTTATAAATAATCAGATCAATGTAACATAAGAAATCCAGAATTTGACCCACCTGATTATGTATGTATGCATATATGAATGTGCATATACATTTATATGTGTACTAGAGGCACAGTACATGAAAATTCATGTGCTCAGGGGGTCCCTGTGCCTGGCCTGTGCCCTCTCAGAATCCAGGACCCCTCAGGATGTCCACCTGCCATCTCAGGCCCACTCCCTGGGGGATCTGACTTAAGCTGGCAGTCAGACATCCCGCTGACATCCCAGTATCCCTTGGGGAATGTTCACCTGTTGGCTTAGGCCTGCCCCTGGAGGAATGGGCCCAAGATGGCAGTCAGACATCCCTATGGCAGCCCGGAAGCCCTTGGGGGAGCAGGACTAAGCCATTACTCAAACATCCTTAGCGCTGCTGCACAAGCTGGAGAGGCTCACACCACTGCGGCTGCGCTGGCCAGGCATGAGCTGGCTTCTGGCTGAGCAGCGCTGCCCCTGTGGAAGTGCACTGACCACCAGGGATAAGCTCCTGCATTGAGAGTCTGCTCCCTGGAGGTCAACGCACATCATAGAGAACTGGTCATTCCCTGTAGGTTGGAAATTAAGGTCAATTTGCATGTTCTTTTATTACATAGGATATATATTAGCCTGACTACTATCATACTATCTTTCATAAATATATATGCTTTATTTAAACTCACTGGAAAATGATGAATTGCTTAATAACTAGTTTACGAGCAACTTTTTAAAAATATATTTTATTGATTTTTTTACAGAGAGGAAGGGAGAGGGATAAAGAGTCAGAAACATCGATGAGAGAGAAACACTGATCAGCTGGCTCCTGCACACCTCCCATTGGGGATGTGCCTGTAACTAAGTTACATGCTCTTGACTGGAACCAAACCTGGGACCCTTCAGTCTGCAGGCTGGCACTCTATCGACTGAGCCAAACTGGTTTTGGCTAGTTTACAAGCAATTTGTTCATCATTTGGAAAAATAAAATTGGGTATTTTACTCACACATTTTAAAGCAGAATAAATTCAAACATAATAAGTATCAATTTGTAAAAATGAAACCATAAAGATATAAGAATTAAATATAGAGATATGTTTACATAATTGTAGTACATGAAAATAATTTGTAATTATAACACAAAAGTCAGAAATCACAAAGGAAAGAATTGGTATATTTGATAACATGAAAATTCAAGGTAAACAATCCAAAGCCTATGGCACCCAATGAAAGCAGTCCTGAAAGGTAAATTCATAGCTCCACAGACCTACTTCAAAAAAAAAAAAGGTAATAAATTATCTAACTCTAGAACTTAAAGAATTGGGAAGAGAGAAACAAGGAAAGCCCAGAGTAAACAGAAGGAAGGAAATAATAAATATCAGAGAAGAAATAAATGACCAAAAAATATAAAAGATCAATGAAACTACGAGCTGGTTCTTTGAAAGGAATAACAGGATTGATGAATCTCTAGCCAGGTTCACCAAGAAGCAAAGAGAGAATACCCAAATAAACAAAATCAGAAATGAAAGAGGCAAAATAACAACAGACCCCACAGAAATACAAAGGACTGTAAAAAAAATACTATGAACAACTCTATTCTAACAAAATAAACAACGTGGAGGAAATGGACATATTCCTAAAAAAATAAAACCTTCCAAAACTCAATCAGAAAGATTCTAAAAATTTCAATAGGTCAATAACTATGGAGGAAATTGAAGCAGACATCAAAAAATTTCCAGAAAGCAAAAGCCCTGGGCCAGACAGCTTTACAGGGGAATTTTACCAAATATTCAAAAAAAAAAAAAAAAAGAAAAGAAAGGAAGAAAGAAAGAAAGGAAGGAAGGAAGGAAGGAAGGAAGGAAGGAAGGAAGGAAGGAAGGAAGGAAGGAAGGAAGAAAAACAGCTACAACTTATCCTTCTCAGACTATTTTAATAAATTCAAGAGGAAGGCACATGCCCAAGCTCTTTCCATGAAGCTAGCATTACTCTAATCCCAAAACCAGATAAAGACAGCACAAAGAAAGAGAAACACAAGCTAATATCCCTGATGAACATAGATGCTAAAATCTTCAATAAAATGCTAGCAAATAGTACCCTGATCAGTTTGACTCAGTGGATAGAGTGTCAGCCTACAGACTGAAAGGTCCAGGTTCAATTCTGGTCAAGGGCTTGTACCTTGATAGTGAGCACATTCCCGGTAGTGAGTGTGCAGAAGGCAGCTGATCAATGTTTCTCATTGATGTTTCTAACTCTCTATCCCTTTCCCTTCCTCTCTGTATAAAAAAAAATGCTAGCAAATCAGATTTAGCATTACATAAGAAAGATCATACACCATGACGAAGTGGGATTTGTTCTGGGGATTTAGGGATGGTACAATATCTGCAAACCAATAAATCTGATACATCACATAAATAAATTGGGAGACAAAAATCACATAATCATATCAGTCAATGCAGAAAAGGCATTTGATAAAATCCAATACTCTTTCGTGATAAAAACTCTCAGCAAAGTGGGAATAGAGGGATCATATCTCAGCATAATAACAGCCTGATATGACAAACCTATAGCAAACATCATATTCAATGGGCAAACATTAAAACCATTTCCCCTAAGAACAGGAACAAGACAGGGATGCCCACTTTCACTATTCCTGTTCTAAATAGTACTGGAAGTGCTAGCTGAGGGATCAGACAAGAAGAAGAAATAAAAGGCATCCAAATTGGAAAAGAAGCAGTAAAACTGTCATTGTTTGCAGATGACATGATACTGTACATAGGAAACCCCAAAGACTCCATAAAAAAAATACTAGTCTTAATAAATAAAATTGGCAATGTAACAGGATACAAAATTAACAAGCAGAAGCCTATGGCTTTTTTATACAGTAATAATGAACTCACAGAAAGAGAAACTAAAAAAACAATCCCATTTTACCATTGCACCAAAAAATTAAAAGACCAAGGAATAAATTTATCCAAGGAGGTAGAGGACCTGTACTAATAAAATTATAGGATGCCCAAAAAAGAGATAGAGGAAGATATAAACAAATGGAAAAATATACCGTGTTTATGGATTGGTAGAATCAACATCACTAAAATGTCTGTACTACCCAAAGCAATCAATAGATTAAATGCAATCCTCATTAAAATACCAATGGCATACTTCAAAGAGCTAGAACATAATCTCAAAAAATCATCTAGAATAAGACCCTGAACAGCTGCAGAAATCTTAACAAAGAAGAAAAAAGTTGGAGAGATCACAATGCTAGATATCAAGCTATACTACAAAGCCACTGTCCTCAAAACTGCATGGTACTGGCACAGACTTATAGACCAATGGAACAGAACAGAGAATCCAAAATTTGACCCAAATCATTAGGCTCAGTTCATATTTGACAAAGGAGGCAAGAGCACACAGTAGAATTATGACAATCTGTTCAATAAGTGGTATTGGGAAAACTGGACAGATACATGCAAAAAAATGAAGCTAGATCACCAACTTATACCATACACAAAAATAAACTCAAAATAGATAAAGAACTTAAACATAAAATGGGAAACCATAAAAATCTTATAAGAAGCCATAGGCAGACATTTGTCATAGCAATATCTTTACTGACACAACTGCTAGGGTAATGGAAACTAAGAAGAAAATAAACAATTGGGACCATATCAAAATAAAAAGCTTTTGCACAGCAAAAGAAACCATCAACAAAACAACAAGAAAGCCCGCTCCATGGGAGAACTATTTGTTGTCTCTGATAAGGGTTCAATCTTCAAATTTATAGGGAACTCATACAACTTAACAAAAGGAAGACAATCCAATAAAAAATGGGTAAAGGGTAAGCTTCTCCCACCCCCCCCCAAAAAAAAGTAAAGGGAAAAAATGGGCAAAGAACCTAAATAGACACTTCTTAAAAAAGGACATACAGAAGGCCAAGAGGCATATGAAAACATGCTAAAAAACACTAATCATCTGAGAGATGAAAATCACAACATCAAGGAGGTACTATCTCACACCTCTTAGAATGGCTATCATCAACAAATTAACAAACTACAAGTGCTGAAGAGGATGTGGAGAAAAAGAAACTCTCTTGTACTGCTAGTGGGTATACAGATGCGTGTAGCCACTGTAGAAAATAGTATGGCATTTAGTCAAAAAATTAAATATGGAATTTCCATTTGAACCAGTGATCCCGTTTCCAGGACTATATCCCAAGTAACCAGAAACACCAATCAGAAAGGATATATGTACCCCTATGTTCATAGAAGCACAGATTACAATAGCTAAGATTTGGAAACAACTTAAGTGCCCATCAACATATGAGTGGATTAAAAACTGTCGTACATCTACACAATGGAATACTATGCAACTGTAAAAAGAAGGAATTCTTACCATTTGCAACAGCATGGATGGAACTGGAGAGCATTATGCTAAGTAAAATAAGCCAGTCTGAGAAATATAAGTATCACATGATCACGCTCATTTGTGGAATCTAATGAACAACATAAACTGATGAACAAAAATAGAACCAGAATCATAGAAGCATTGAATTGTCTATCCAACTTATGAGGGAAGGAGGGGGGTGAGGAAGTAAGAGATCAACCAAAGAACCATTATGCATGCATATAAGCATAACCAATGGTCACAGATTAGGGGATGAGGGCATGTGCTGGGGGAGTGGGCAGTCAGGAAGAGGTCAATGTTGGAAAAAGGACACTTATGTAATACTTTAAATAATAAAGAATTGAAAAAAAAGGACAACAATTGTTGGTGCCGGTTTGGAGAAAAGGTACCTTTGTACACTGTTGGTGAAAATGTAAAGTTGTGCATCCATTATGAAAAATAGTATGGGGATTCTACAAAACATTAGTAGTCCTTCTTCTAGTTATATAATGAAAGGATATTAAATCAGTACTTCAAAAAGGTAGTTTCACTTCCATGTTCATTGAAGCAATATTTATATTGGCTAAGATATGAAAATAACCTAAGTATCTGTTGACAGATGAATAGGTAAATAAATTTATACATATTTTATAGACATTTATAAATGTATAATATGTATAAATATCTTATCTTTTACTTATCTATAATAATAAAAGCATAATTTGCTAATTAGCCTGGACATCTTGCCAGATGAAGCCAGGGCTACAAGGGCTGAACCCCTTGTGTGAATTTTGTGCAAGAGTAGACCCTTCCCCCAGCTGCTGGCACCAGCTTCCCTCTGGCACCTGGAACCTGGGCTTCCCTCTGGCATCCGGGACCTGGGTTTCCTTTGCATTCCTGGCTTCACTCTGAAGATCATCTGGAAGGACATCCAGAAGAACACCCAGTCTAATTAGCATATTATGCTTTCATTATCTATACCAGTGGTTCTCAACCTTTCTAATGCTGCAACCCTTTAATACAGTTTCTCATGTTGTGGTGACCCCCAACCATAAAATTATTTTTGTTGCTACTACATAACTGTAATTTTGAAACTGTTATGAATTGTATCTGTGTTTTCCAATAGTCTTAGGCGACCCCTGTGAAAGTGTTGTTCGACCCCCAAAGGGGTCAAGACCCACAGGTTGAGAAACGCTGATCTATACTAATAAATGGGTAATATGCAAATTGGTCATGATGCCCTCACAGTAACAATCAAAAAGCAGGCTACATGAAGCGACAAAGCCAGGAGGGGGGTTAGTGAAGGACAATCAAACAAATGACCAGCAGGCTGTGTGGGGTTACTAGGCCAGCAGGGTGGTTAGTGAGGGATGACCAAATGACTGACCAGCAGACTATGTGGGGCTATCAGGCCAGCAGGGGGGTTAGTGAGGGGTGATCAGGCCAGCAAAGGGGGACAGTGAGGGCCTACTAGGCCAGCGGGAGGGCAATTGGGGGTGACCAGGCTGGCAGCCAGGGGAGCAGTTAGGAGCAAGTGGTCTTGGATTGTGAAAGGGATGTCTGACAGTCAGACATTCCCTGAGGGGTCCCAGATTGGAGCGGGTCTAGGCTGGGCTGAGGGGACCCCCTTCTCCCAAGCATGAATTTAGTGCACCAGGCCTCTAGTTATAGATAATGGATTATCATTCAGTTGTAAAAAAGTGATCCTGCCATTGGAAAAGACATGGATGAAAATGGGGGACCATATGCTAATTGACATAAACAAGACACAGAAAAAAAGTACTACATGATATCACTTATATGTGGAATTTTAAAATGTAAAGTATATAGAAGAAAAGAGAAGGATGTTAGATAGCTACCAGGGTGTGGAGGTGGGGAAAATAGGGAGATAGTTATTAAAGGGTATAAAGTTGCAATTGCATAAGATGAATAAGTTTAGAGATTTAATGTACAACACAATTATAATTGGCAATACTATACTGATTATTAGAAATTTGCTAAAAGATTAAATTTCAGTGTCCTTATACACAACAAAAAGGTAACTAGTTAAACATATGCAAATTAGCTTGATTTTAGTAGTCATTTTACTATGTGTGTGTGTGTATGTGTGTGTGTGTGTGTGTGTACATATATAGCAAAACATATACTTTAGCCGAGGGTGGTTAGGCTCAGTGGATAGAGTGTCCACCTGTGGACTGAAAGGTCCCGGGTTCGATTCCAGTCAGGGGCATGAATCCTGGTTGCAGGCACATCCCCAGTGGGGGGCGTGCAGGAGGTGGCTGATTGATGTCTCACTCTCATCGATGTTTCTGACTTTCTACCCCTCTCCCTTCCTCTCTATAAAGAATCAATAAAATATATTTTTAAGAGAATCCAATATGGCAGCAAAGGTAAACACATACACTGCTGCCTCGGACAACAATTTCAAAACTACAACCAAAAGACAGAATGGACATCATCCAGAACCACAGGAAAGCTGGCTGAGTGGAAATTCTACAACTAGAAAGAAAGAGAGGGGCTCACGGAGACCCAGAGGAGCTGCAAAGAGCTGAGGTACAGAGACGCACGCATGGAGAGAGCGGGTGCGGGAGTACCTGGCTGACTTTCTCTGGCTGGAGGGAAATGGAGACTCTCAATGGCATTGAACCACTTATCCTATGACACTAAACTCCAGATCCAGCCGAAACTCATACAGGGGGAGTTTGGACTGTGAAAAGGAGAGGTGCACGGAAATTTAGGGGAGTTGCAAAAGATCAGAGGGCTGCTGGCACGCACGGCACTGCACAGAGGACACATTGCTGAGTGTGCCACTGGCTTTCGCAAGTGGACAGGAGACAGACCCTCCTAACTGTGCCACTTCTGACTCCACTAAGCCCTTGTTTCAGGTGAAACCCTAGGGACCTAGACTCGTGTGGTCCTGGAGCGCAGGGGAGCTGGAAGGGCAGCAGTCTAGAGGCACTGTGCATGCACAGGGACCATTTCAGTGATTACCAAGTCACGTGAGACTCGGGGGCCATGGAGAGTGGGCCCGACTGGAAGGCAAGGCGGTCCCTTAAGCCCTAAGACTCCACCCATCCCAAGCTCAACAGAGAGGCTTCTGCGGTTTTGCAAGTCTGGTATCATGAGGCTAAATCCAACACAGAAGTTCTCCCAGCATAGTGAAAATGCCGAGACAAGGGAAGGGATCACAAACAAAAGAAATGGAGGAAAACAAATGACTGGATATAGAGTTCAAAACCACACTTATAAGGCTTTTCAAGAATATCCTAGAAAAGTTGGATAAAGTTAGCAAGTCCCAAGAGGAGATGAAAAAGGACCAACTAGAGATGCAAAAGATCCAACTAGAGATGGAAAAGGACCAACTAGAGATGATAAAGGACCAAACAGAAATTAAATATACACTGACTGAAATAAAAAATATTATACAGAGACCTAACAGCAGACTAGCAGAAGGAAAGAATTAAGTCAAAAATTTGAAATATAAAGAAACATAAAACACTCAACTGGAAAAGCAAGAAGAGAAAATAATCCAAAAATGTGAAGATAATGTAAGGAGCCTCTGGGACAGCTTCAAGCATAGCAACATCAGAATTGTGGGGTTGCCAGAGGAAGAGAGAGAGCAAGATACTGAAAACCTATTTGAAGAAATAATGATTGAAAACTTCCCACATCTGGTAAAAGAAATAGACTTACAAGTCCAGGAAGCACACAGAACCCCATATAAAAGGAATCCAAAGAGGACCACACCGAGACACATCATAATTAAAATATCAAGAGCAAAAGACAAAGAGAGAATATTAAAAGCAGCAAGAGAAAAACTGTTGTTCATTACCTACAAGGAAGCACCCATATGTCAGCTGATTTCTCAACAGAAACAATGCAGGCCAGATGGGAGTGGCAAGAAATATTCAACGTGATGAATAGCAAGAACCTAAAACCAAGAATAATCTATCCAGCAAAGCTATCATTCAAAATTGAAGGGCAGATAAAGAGTTTCACAGAGAAGAAAAGGCTAAAGGAGTTCATCAACTCCAAACCAGTATTATATGAAATGCTGAAAGGTACTCTTTTAGAAGAAAAAGGTAAAAGACAAAAAAATTATGAACAACAAATACATATCTATCAACAAGTGAATCTAAAAATTAAGGAAATTAAAAATTAGATCAACAGAATAAACTGGTGAATATAATAGAATCAGGAGCACAGAAAGGGAGTGGACTGATAATTCTCAGGGAGAAAGGGGTGAGGGGTGTGCAGGGAGAGACTGGACAAAAATCATACACTTATGGATGAGGTCAATGGGAGGGAGGTAAGGCAGAGGGAAGGGTGGGAGTTGTGGGAAGGAGTGCTATGGAGGGGAAAAAAGAGAAACAAATCTAATAATCTGAATAATAAGATTTAATTAAAAATAAAATAAAATAATAAAAATATATTTATATATATTTTAAAAAAACATATACTTTAAATATACATGAGTGGCCAGATTATTTTGATCTCTGGCCACTATGTGTATATTCTATATAATAAAAGGCTAATATGCAAATTGTCCCCTTAACCCGGAGTTCGACCAGTAGGCAGGCTGGCCAACCACCCATGTCCCCATGTCCCCTCCCCTTGACCAGGCTAGTTGGACCCCACCCATGCACGAATTCGAGCACCGGGCCTCATCTAGATATATGGCCAGATTTATTATGCATTCAAAGATCATAATAATCTGTCCACTTACTGTATATGTATCATTGAAACAAAGGAGAAAACAAATTGATTTATTTTAATATCTTTGATCAAATATTTTGAATTTAAATTTGAAGTCCAGTAAGCTGAAAAGAAAGTAAAAATGCATCAAATTTACAAAAGCTATGATTTGGATGTGCAGCATAAAAAATACCTTGAGAGCTTCCTTCAGACAAACAGATGGATGCTTCATCATTTCTATCATTATCTTCTTCTACTTCAGGACCAGCTTCCTCTCCTGTTGTGAGTGCAGACAAAGAACCAGACTCTGGATGCTCAGAAAAATCAGCAGGGCCTCCCCTGGGAGGTGGAACTTCAATCCCCATCAAACGATATTTTCTTCTTCTATTCCCAATCCAGGTCTTTATAAGAGAAATACAAGAGAAGTTTTGTAAACATAGAAACTTAGCAGTCTGATCATTAAAATAATGAATGGATGCTGTATAAAACATGATTAACAAGATAAAATAGGTACCTAGAATCATGAAATTCTATTGCTCAATAAGTTAAAATAAATTATTTTTATTGTTTACTATCTTATTAGCAGAAAAATGACATATATTTATATATGAAGACTTTCAAGAAACATTTTGAAGAATGCATTTTATTTATTTATTTATTTGTTTGTTTGTTTATTTATTTATTTATTATTTCTGTAGAAAATAATCCACCAAATCTTTCAACGGGAACACTAATTGGTTCCTTCTCTAATGGGATCAGGAATATAAGTGAAATTTTAATTCTTCTCACCTTTTGAATATTATTCTTCATAGGAGAAAATGTGGTTTATATTAAACTTTGGCTCCATGTTACCTGGGTATATCAAGTATTCTAAATTTTCACTTTATTGGATTTAGAACCATTTAAAAAAAATTACATTAAAATAAGTTTAAAGTCACAGAAAGTTGAAGAGATAGGTCTTCATTCAGTTGCTTTCAATTAGCATTTTACATAATTATAACATAAAAATAGGAAACATATTACAAAATATGTATCCACTTCCATGTTCCTTTATAACACCACTAGGGGTCCGATGCACAAAATTTGTGCACTGGGGGTGGTTGTTCCTCAGCCCAGTCTGCACCCTCTCAATTGTGGAACCTTTGTGGGATCACGCCTAACCCAGCAGTTGGACATCCCTCTCACAATCTGAACTGCCGGCTCCCAAATACTCGCCTGCCTGCCTGCCTGCCTGATCAGCCCCTAACCACTCCACTGCCAGCCTGATTGATGTCTAACTACTCCCCTGCAGGCCCAGTTGCCCCAACTGCCTTTCCCTGCAGGCCTGGTCACCCCTTAGTACCCTCCCATACAGGCCTAGGCCTTGCTAACTGCCCTCCCCTGAAAACCTGGTTGCCCCTAACTGACCTCCCCTGCAGAGCTTGTATTCCCCCATTTTCCTCCCTTGCCAGCTGAGTCATCCTTAACTGCCCTCCCCTGCAGGCCTGGTTTTCCCCAACTGCCCTCCCTACAGGCCTGGTTGCCCCCAACTGCCTGCCCCTCCAGACCTGGTCAAACCCAACTGCCCTACCCTGTGGGCCTGGATATCCCTAACTGCCCTCCTCTGCAGACCTGGTCCCTATAAACTACCCTCCCTTCTCTGTTGGCCTGATTGCCCACAACTTCCCTCCTCTGCCAGGCATCTTGTGGTGGCCATCTTGTGACCACCTCGCCATCTTGTGTGAGTGTATGACAGTCAATTTGCATATTATCTTCTTATTACATGGGGTTGTTATTCCCTTCCTTCCTAATATTTCCAATATCTGGCAAATAATAATATATATTTTTAAGAATTCTATCTAATAAAGAGAAAATATGCTAATTGACCCTCACACTGTCACAATGGGTGGCAGCACCCACAGCAAATAAGGATGGATTATGCTAATTGACTGCCATGCCACATACTCAAAGATGGAGACTCCCAGAACCAATAATGAAGGTATATGTTAGTTGACTGCCACACCCTCAAAGATGGTGGCACTCGCAACCATTAGATGGCAGCACCCTGTCCCCTTAGCCCTGCTGGGGCGCTTATCTCCAGGAACCCCCAGTTCTCTTATCCCCCCCGCCACCCAGAGCCTGCCTGAGACAGAGGCAAGACATGGATGATGGCTTTCCAGCCGTTCAGGGCCACCTGAGGCACAACTAACCAGGACCAGATGAAGCTAGAACTGCCAGCAGTGGCAGCAGCGGAGGTGTGAACGGGGAATCATCTTCCCCTGATAGTCAATTCGCCTCCTGGCCCTGAGAAATCCCAGACTGTGAGAGGGGACAGTCTGGGCTGAGGGACCCCCCTCCAGTGCCTGAATTTTCATGCACTGGGCCTCTAGTGTTATATAAATGGAGTCATATAGTATGTGACATTTATTTATGTATGTATGTATGTATGTATGTATGTATTTACTAGAGGCCCAGTGCATGAAATTCATGTACTGGTGTGGTCCCTCAGCCTGGCCTCCTCCCTTTCACAGTCTGGGACCCCTCAGGTGATGTATGCCTGTCAGCTTGTGACTGGATGGCTTTCGGCTGCTGCACATCCTGATGCTTGAGCTTCAGCAGCCACTGCATGTGCACAGGCTGGACCACCACAGTCTGTCCTGCAAACACCATGGAGTGGGAGAGTCAAGTGCAGAGGCAGGCTGTCCCTGAATTTCCTGCGCTTCCCTGAGTCACTGAGTTGTTCCAATTGACTTCCTTCTCCTGAGAACAGCACCAGAATTGGGCCTAAGCCAGCAGTCAGACATCCCTCTCACAGTCCAGGACCCCTCGGGGGAAGTAGCAGTGCACCAGGCAGCAGGCAGCCAGGGAGGAGGACAAATTGGGACTGGGCACCACATTGCTGGTGCTCAACCCGACTCGCTTCCATTGCTCAGTACTGTTGTCATGGAATCGAGAGAGGCTCACATTGTGGCAGCTGCAATCGCCATCTGTGAGCCAAGCTTCTGGCTGAGTGGTGCTAGCCCTGTGGGAGTGCACTGACCACCAGGGGACAGCTCCTGTATTGATAGTGTGCATCACAGAGACTGATGTTTCAACCAGTAATCCCGCAGTTTGGTTTATTTGCATATTAGGGTTTTATTATATAGCAGTGGTTCTCAAGCTTCCTAATGCCATGACTCTTTAATATAGTTCCTCATGTTGTGGTGAACCCCAACCATAAAATTATTTTCCTTGCTACTTCATAACTGTAATTTTGCTACTCTTAATGAATCATAATATAAATAGCTATGTTTTCCGATGGTCTTGGACTCTACAGCAGCAGTTCTCAAACTGTTAGTCATGACCCACAGTTTGAGAACTGCTAACATGGTCACCTAAGACCATCAGAAAACACAGATATTTACATTACAATTCAAAACAGTAGCACAATTACAGTTATGTAGTAGCAACAAAAATAATTTTATGGTTGGGGGGGTCACCACAACATAAGGAACTATATTAAAGGGTTGTGGCATTAGAAAGGTTGAGAACCACTGTTACATGTGACTTTTTTATTGTCTAAACTTTTACTTATGTCTCCTTTTTACCCGATTAATCCTACACCTACTATCCCCACCCCCATGGGCAAGCCTCCAGTTCCCCATTGTCTGTGTCCATTGGTTATGCTAATATGCATGTATACCAGTCCTTTGGTTGTTCTCTAAATCCCCCCTGCAACCTCCCCTACCATTTGTCTCTGGGTCTGTTTTTGTTCGTTAGTTTATGTTGATTATTACATTCCACATATGAATGAGATCATGTGATATTTATCTCTTTCCAATTGGCTTTTTTCAGTTAGCAAAATCCTCTCCAGTTATATCAATGCTGTTGCAAATGGTAAAAGTTCCTTCCTTTTTATAGCGGTGTAGTATCCTATTGTGTAGATGTAACCACAGTTTTTAATCCACTCATCAGGAGATGGACACTTAGGTTGTTTCCAAATCTTAGCTATTGTAAATTGTGCTGCTATGAACATGGGGGTACATATATCCCTTCTGATAGGTGTTTCTGGTTTCTTGGAATATAGTACTAGCAGTGGGATTACTGGGTCAAACAGGAGTTCCAACTTTAATTTTTAAAATATATTTTATTGATTTTTTACAGAAAGGAAGGGAGAGGAATAGATTCTTAGAAACATTGATGAGAGAGAAACATCAGTCAGCTTCATCTTGCACACTCCCCATTGGGGATGTTCCCACAACCAAGGTACAAGCCCTTGACCGAAATCGAACCTGGGACCCTTGAGTCCACAGGTGAATGCTCTATCCACTGAGCCAAACTAGTTAGGGCACATCTTTAACTTTTTGATGGAACTCCATACTGTCTTGGACAGTGGCTACACCAGTCTGTATTACTACCAGTGTATTGCAAGCATTCCTTTTCTCGACATCAGTGTCAGCACTTGTCATTTGTTGATGATAGCCATTATGACAGGTGTGGGATGGTACCTCATTGTTGTTTTGATTTGTTTCTTTCTGATGATTAGTGACTTTGAGTATGTTTTCATATGTCTCTCAGCCTTTTGTATGTCCTTTTTCGAAAAGTGTCTTTTTAGGTCCTTTCCCCATTTTTTAATTGGGTTGTTTATCTTCCTTTTCTTAAGTTGTGCGTATTCTCTCCCAGTGTAGAAAGCCACCCAATAAAATTTCATAATTTCGCCTCTAAATTTGGTTATGGTATAACCTTTCTTTATATACCAAGTAGGATTTCTTCTATACAAAAGGAACCTATAAATATAAAGCCACCTTACATATCCTGTAATGTAAATAAAAAAAAAATGAGTAAAGTTTACTTTATACTTTATAATATTTTTCAAAAAAGAGCAGGGCAAAACAGAAGGACTATTCAGTTAGTCAAAGAAGAATATTTTTTTTTATATATTTGATCGGGGGTGGTGTATTTCTACTTCAAATGCAGGAAATTTTGTACCTTGAATGTAAGTAGATAATGTGAAACCTGAAAAACATGTTTTGTTTTGTCAAAAATTCCTAGTGAAAATTACTCAATAAAAGAGAAAATAATTTATGGATGTTAGTTTTACTGTCATTACTAATCTCTCCCAAAGGGAAAATACCAGCTTAAAGAGTATAGTTCCATCTTAATTTCCCATTACATGGCTTTCCTGAGAGTGCTACAAATCATACAAATTAAAAACTGCAATTTCTTACTATAACTTCATTAAATTATAATGTACTTTTTCTATTTCCTATCTTTGAATAAAGAGGCTTATCAAATTCTAAAGGCAAAAGCTTCTTTTTTTTACTTATCTTAGTTAAAAATCCTTGAGAAAATGAGCAAAAGGAAGAAGATACTAGTTTCCTTAAGGTGTTTCTTCCTTCCTTTTTGTCATAAATGTTTAGAAAGAAAAAAAAAGAATGAAAAGCAGAAACCAGGCTTTATCTATCTTCAATTTCTTTTACACCATTCTAAGGAGAAATGTAACTATCAAATGGTGAAAGTGGAGTAATATGTGATGTTAACATTATGATTAAGTGAAATTTTGTTACATAGCAGGACTAAAATACCTGTACTCAAAAATTATAGAAAAAAAAATTAGGAAGATACAAATAAGTGGAAGTACATGCCATGTTTATAAATTGGAAGAATTAATAACACTAAATTTTCTATATTACCCACCCTGGATTGGTGGATCAGTTAACTTGAGAGTGGCTCCATACACTAAAAGATTACAGGTTCAATTCTCAGTCAGGGAGGATACCCACGTTAATTGAACATAATGGTTTGGGTCGATTTCTGGTTTCTCTATCTATTCCATTGACCTATATGTCTGTTCTTGTGTCACTACCAGGCTGTTTTGAGAACAGTGGCTTTGTAATACAGCTTGATACCTAATATTGACATGTCACATACTTGGTTCTTCTTCCTCAGGATTGCTGTGACTACTCGGGGTCTTTTTTTATTCCAAATGTATATTTCTAGAGTTTGTTCCAGATCTCTGCTGGAGATTACATTCAATCTGTAGATTGCTTTGGGTAGTATGGTAATTTTTAATGATGTTGATTCCAGCAATCCATGAACATGGTATTTTCTTCCATCTGTTTATGTCTCCCTCTATTTTTTCAGTGTCCTGTAGTTTTCTGAGTACAAGTTTTTACCTCCTTAGTTAAGTTTGTTACTAGGTATCTTCATTTGTTTTTTGGTGTGATGGTAAATGAAATTGTGTTTTTAGTCTCTTTTCTGTAAGTTCACTATTGGTGTATAGAAATGCTATAGATTTCTTGGCATTTTTTTCATTTTTTATTATTTATTGATTTTTTACAGAGAGGAAGGGAGAGGAATAGAGAGTTAGAAACATCGATGAGAGAAAGACATTGATCAGCTGCCTCTTGCACGTCCCTTACTGGGGATGTGCCGGCAACCAAGGTACATGCCTTTGACAGGAATCGAACCTGGGACCTTTCTGTCCTCAGATTGATGCTTTAACCATTGAGCCAAACTTGTTTCGGCGATTTCTTGGCATTTTGTTTCCTGCTACATGGCCACATTCATTAATTAAGTCTAATAATTTTTTGATGGAATCTGTACAATATCATGTCATCTACAAATAAGGACAGTTTTACTTCTTTTTTTCTAATTTGGATGTCTTTTATTCCTTCTTCTTCTATGATTGCCATGGCTAGTACTTCCAGTATTATGTTGAATAGGAGTAGTCTTGTTCCTGTTCTCAGGTGTATATTTTATTTTTTATTATTATTATTACTACTGTTATTTTATCTTTTTTAAACTTTTATTTTGTATTTATTTTGTAATTAGTTTCCTACATTCTATATTTAGTTTTCTTTTAGCATTATTTTACTCTGTCTTCATTTTTCCTTTATGCCAACAGTCTCTTCTGCACTTTTCCTCTTTTTTATCCTGTTTCTCTTACCCTGCTCTTGATTTAGTTTTATTTCTATCTTTTTTTTTACTCCCTGTTAATGATTGATCTTACTCATATATATAGTTTCCTCACCTCTTTTCCAAGTCCAGGCACATTTCTCTCTGCTCTTTAATACAAGCTAAGTTTTTCCCCATTTTTCTGCCTTTTTTTCTGTCTGTCTTATTATTGTTTGTCTTTTTTTTCTTCTCACTTGCTCTTGTGCTAATATCTTCATTAATTCCAATCAGCAACTTAGGCCCATATGCTCTTTATTTTTCCAATATTAGATTTATACAAAGATAGATTAGAGAGGAGCAATCATGGAAAAAGAAAGAAACAGCCTGCATACAAAAGAAAAGATAAATTAACAGAAAAGGAAGTAAAGGAAATAGAGGCAAACAATTTGTCAGAGAAAGAGTTCAGAGAAATGGCCATGAAGTGGCTGAAAATAATAGAAGACAATTTCGACAATATGAGTAAGAACCAAGAGGAAATTATAAAGAATCAAGAAGAAATGAAAAAAATGACATTGCTGTTGTAAAGAACTCAATAAAAAAAATCAAAAGTAGACCAGAAGAATCAGAGGACTGCATCAGTGAGCTAAAAGACAAGTAGGAAAAAATACCCAAGTACAGCAGCTTCTAGAAAAATAAATTAAAAAGCAAAGAAAGCCTAAGGGAACTTTGGGATAACATGAAACAAAACAACATCTGCATCATAGGCGTTCCAAAAAGAGTGGAAACTGATCAAGGAATAGAAAACCTGTTTGAAGAAATAATGACAGAAAACATCCCTGATACAGGAAAAAAAACCCCACACAAATCCAAGAAGCTCACAGAGTCCCAAGCAAAATGAACCCTAAAAATCTGAAAACAAGGCACATTATAATTAATTTGGCAAATACATACAACAAAGTAAGAATCTTAAAAGTGGCCAGAGAAAAACAGAAAGTTACTTATAAAGGAATCCCCATCAGACTAGCAACTGATTTCTCAACAGAAACTTATCAGGCCAGAAGGGAATGGAATGAAATATGCAAAGTCATGCAAAGGAAGGGTCTAAATCCAAGACTACTGTACCTAGCAAGGCTATCAATCAAAATTGATGGTGAAATCAGGAGCTTCCCACCACAGAAAAAGAGATGCACAAAGACTAAGGTGGAAGGGTAGAAACAGTTTTTCAGGCAACTGGAAATGAAAAAAGAAAAACTGGGGTTACAATACTTATATCTGCCAAATTAGATACCATAGTGAAGGACATAGCAAGAGATAAAGAAGGCCACTTCATAATACTTAAAGTAACAATCTAACAAGAAGAAATATCTCTGGTAAACATATATGCACCCAATACAGGAACACCTAAATACGTAACAAAACTCATGAAGGATATCAAGGGAGAGATTGACAGCAATACAATCATAGTAGGAGACTTTAATACCCCACTGTCACCACTGGACAAATCCACTAAACAAAAAAATCAGCAAAGAAATATCAATCCTAAATGACTCACTAGACCAAATTGAATTAATTGACATCTTCAGAAAATTTCACTCCAAAGCCACAGAATACACATTCTTCTCAAGTGAACATGGGTCATTCACAAAGATAGAGCACATATTGGGTCATAGGAAAAGTCTCTTCAAATTCAAGAAGACATAAATCTTATAAAGCATTTTCTCAGATCACAGTGGAATAAAACTAGAAATCAACTACAATAAAAATAATTAAAAAAAATCAAACACATGGGGAATAAACAGCATGCTATTAAACAATGACTGGGTAAGCAGAGAGATCAAGGAAGAAATAAAAAAAAACATCATTGCAACAAATGACAATGATAACACAAAAATACAAAATTTATGGGACACAGTGAAAGCAGTTTTGAGAGTGAAGTTCATAGCTCTACAAACCAACTACAAAAAACAAGAAACAATAGTAATAAACTACCTAAACTTACAACTCAATGAGCTAGAGAGCAATGAGAAAAGCCCAGTGTAAGCAGCAGGAAGGAGATAGTAAAGATCAGAGTGGAAATAAACAACATGGAGACGAAAGAAACAATTCAAAGGATCAACAAAACCAAGAGCTGGTTTTTGAAAGGATAAACAAGATTGATAGACCTCCAGCCAGGTTCATTAAGCAGCAAAGAGAGAGAACCGAAATATACAAAATCAGAAATTAAAGAGGAGAAATAAGAACAGACCCCTCCAAATACAAAGAATTGTTTAAAAAAATACTATGAATAATTCTTTTCCAACAAACTGGAAACCTGCAGTAAATGTACATATTCCTTGAAAAATATAACCTTCCAAAACTCATTCAGGAAGAACCTAAACATCTCAATAGGCCAATAACTATGGAATAAATTGAAACAGTAACTAAAATGCTTCCAGCAAGCAAAAGCCCAGGACCAGATGGCTACAAAGGGGAGTTTTAGCAAACACTCAAGGAAGAATCAAAACCTATCCTCTTCAGACTATTCCAAAATATTCAAGAAGAAGGCACACTTCCAAACACCTTCTATGAAGCCAGCATCATCCTAATGCCAAAACTAGATAAAGACAACACAATGAAAGAGAATTACAGGCCAATATCCCTTATGAACATAGATGCCAAAATCCTCAACGAAATTCTAACTAATCAGACGCAGCAGTATATCAGAAAAATCATACACCATAACCAAGTCGGATTTATCCCAGGAATGCAAGGATAGTACAATATACCCAAATCAATAAACGTTATACAGCACATAAACAAATTGAGAGATAAAAATCACATTGTCATATCAATTGATGCAGAAAAAGCATTTGACAAAATTCAACACTCTTTCTTGATAAAAACTCTCAGCAAGGTGGGAATGGAAGGATCATACCTCAATATCATAAAAGCCATATACGTATGATAAACCCACAACTAACATTATACTAAATGGACAAAATCTAAAACCATTTCCTCCAAGAACAGGAACAAGACAGGGATGCCCACTCTCACCACTCATGTTGAACATAGTACTGGAAGTATTAGCCATTGCAATCAGACAAGAAGAAGAAATAAAAGGCATCCAAAGTAGAAAAGAAGAAGTAAAGTTGTCGTTATTTGCAGATGACATGATACTGTACATAAAAATCCCAAAGGACTCCATCCAAAAACTAATAGACTTAATAAATGAATTTGGCAATGTAGCAGGATACAAAATTAATGCCAAGAAATCTGTGGCATTTCTATACACTAATAGTGAAATTACAGAAAGAGAAACTAAAAAAGCAATCCCATTTACCATTGCACCAAAAAAATTAAGATACCTAGGAATAAAATTAACTAAGGAGGTAAAAGATGTATACGCAGAAAACTACAGGACACTGCAAAAATAGATAGAGGAAGATGTAAACAGTTGGAAAGGCATACCATGCTCATGGATTGGGAGAATCAACATCATTAAAATGTCCATACTACCCAAAGCAATCTACAGATTCAATGCACTACCCATTAAAATACCAATGACATATTTCACAGACCTGGAAGAATTCTTCATGGATTCATCTGGAACAAAAAAAAAAAAGACCATGAAGAGCTACAGCAATTCTGAGAAAGAAGAATAAAGTAGGTGGGATCTCAATACCAAATTTCAAGCTATACTACAAAGCAACTGTTCTCAAAACAGCCTGGTACTGGCACAAGAACAGACATATAGACCAATAGAATAGAATAGAGAACCCAGATATCCACCCTAACCACTATGCTCAACTAATATTTGACAAAGGAGGGATGAACATACAATGGAGTCAAGACAGCCCCTTCAATAAATAGTATTGAGAAAATTGGACAGATACATGGAAAAAAATGAAACTAGACCACTAATTTATACCATACACAAAAATAAACTCCAAATGGAGAAAGGGTTTAAACATAAGATGGTAAACCATAAAAATACTAGAGGTATCCACAGGCAGCACAATTTCAGATATATGCCGAAAGAACTTTACTGACACTGCTGTAAGGGCAATGGAAGCTAAGGAGAACATAAACAAATGGTATTACATAAAAAGCTTTTGCAGAGCAAAAGAAACCATGAATAAAACAACAAGAAAGATCACTGTATGGGAGAACATATTTGCAAATTTTATCATTGATAAAGGTTTAATCTCAAACATTTACAGCCAACTTATACAACTTAATAAAAGGAAGATAAATGATCCAATAAAAGAACGGGCAACGGATCCAAATAGAACCTTTTAGAATGACCACAAAAGGAAGGCCAAGAGACACATGAAAACATGCTCAAAGTCACTAATTATCGGAGAGATGCAAATCAAAATGACAATGCAATACCACCTCACACCTGTCAGAATGGCAATCATCAACAAATCAACAAATGACAAGTATTGTCCAGCATGTAGAGAAAAAATAACCCTCATGCACTGCTGGTGGGAATGCACATTGGTGCAGCCACTGTGGAAAACAGTATGGAGTTTCCTCAAAAAACTAAAAATGGAACTCCCATTTGACCCAGCAATACCAGTATTAGGAATATATACTAAGAAACTAGAAACAACAATCAGAAAGGATTTATGCACCCCTATGTTCATAGCAGCACAATTTACAACAGCTACAATTTGGAAATAGCCTAGGTGCTCATCAGCAGATGAGTGTATCAGAAAACTGTGGTACATCTACGCAATGGAATTCTATGCTGCCATAAAAAACAAAGACTTCTTACTATTTGCAGCAACCTGGTTGGAACTGGAGAGCATTATGCTTCATCAAATAAGCCAGGCAATGAAAAAGAAACACTATGTGATCTCACTCATTTATGGATAATGAAGAACATTACAAACTGATGAACAAAAGGATAGATACAGAGGCAGTAACGCATCAAATAGACTGTTAAATTACAGTGGGAAGGTTAAGGAGAGTTGGGGTAGATAAGGTATCAACCAAGAGCTTTGTATACGTGCATATAAGCATAACCAATGAACAGCAGACACTGGGGAGTTTGGGTATGCCTTGAAGTGGGGGGATGCGAACATATGTATACATGTAAAACATTAATAAAAAAATTTAAAAAATACCCCCTCCTCAAAAAAAAAGAAGTGGAGAACCGCATCAGTGATCTAAAAGACAAGGTAGGAAAAATACCCAAGCACAGCAGTAACTGGAAAAAAAATTAAAAACAGAAGAGCCTAATGGAAAATAAATATTTATTTAAAAAATATGCCAGCTGCTTATACCAAAAGAGAAAAAAGACTGCACAGACTTGCTTGCATCCCCAGATTCCGCACACTTACTCAGGCTTTTTTCATTTATTTTATTTTTAATTTTTTCCCTCTTTAAATCCTTGCTTATGATTACTAATCCCAATACATAGGATCACCCAATTGGGGACAATCTAAAGACTGTATGAGAAAGTTGTTTTTCTGGAACCTGGGGATCAGAGCACGAAACAACCATCAGAGAACCAGCTCTGGGTAAACCAGCATTAAGTGCCACAGGGAAAACAAAACGTAAACACTAACTGGAGCAAACATATGGAACAGGTGGTCAATCCAGAAACACTGCCACCCAGGAGTTGAATTATAAATTGACTCTTGTGTAAATACAAATAAAGGAATAGAGAAAATAAAGACTAATGCCAGCTTAAAAATCAATACTGGCTTACAACACTGAGAAGCAGTGGAATGTAGAAAACTTCAATACTGTCCTAAGAAACAGGCATGCCAAATAGAAGAGTAGAGGAAGTGAATGGCCTTCACTACTGCACATTTTTTTCCCATTTTACTTAAGGAACTATTTTTTTCCTCACTTGATTTTACCTTTTTAATTATTACATTTTTATTTTCAATCAGTATTATTACTACTACTATTTTACCTTATTTCTTTAAAGTGTCATTTTATTTTCTCTTAATTTTACTTTGGGATTAGGGTTTTACATTCTATTTTCATCATTCCTTTAGCATCATTTTACTCTATCTCAACTTTACCTTTATTCCATCACTCTCTATCTCATTTTTCCCCTTTTGTTGTCCTGTTTCTCTTACCATATTCCTGCTGAAGATTATCCCTATTCCTTCTTTTAACCCCCTGTTAAAATTTCACCCTACTTATATATCTAATTTCCAATCCCTGCTCTAAGTGCTACACAACTTTCTCTTCTTTCTTCACTATCAAAAATATTATTTTATTTTTTTCTCTCTGTCCTTTTGTTTTTGTTTGCTTGATTGTTGATTATACCAATTGTTTATACTTGTTTGTTTGTTTGTTTTTTTGCTTCTGTTTTCCCTTGCCTCACTTGATATTAGTTGTTGTTTATAGTTTACATTCATCTCTAGGTACTTGCTGTTGGCATGTGTTGGGATTAGAGGCTGTTCTATTGGAGTGTCTTCCCCATATATATAGTTTTTCCCATCTTCTTTCTTATTCTTTCTCTTTTCACTCTCATTTTTCCCCCCTTTTTCCAATTTCATTTTAGACTCCTATTAATTTTTCTATTCTCTTTCTCTCCTATTCTCTAATTCACTTTTCTCTGTTGGTCAACTTTATTTGGGGTTATTGATATCATGAATACATTTGTGTTCAGTGCCTTGTGCATTGTAGCTTGTTGTGCTGTATTTTGCACCTTTAATCAACACAGGAGAGAGGGAACTTCATAACCAGATACCCAGATAAGAGAGATCATGGGGAAACAAAGAAACAGCACACATATGAAAGAGAAACATAAAAACATCAGGCCAGAAGGGAATGAGATGTAATATACAAAGTCATGCAAAGGAAGGGTCTGAATCCAAGAATACTGTACCCAGCAAGGCTAACAATCAAAATTGAAGGTGAAATCAGGAGCTTCACAGACAAAAAAGGACTAAGAGAGTTTATTAATACCAAACTAGCAATGCAAGAAAGGTTCGAGGGAATGCTGTAAAAAAAAAAAAAAGAAAAGAAATAGGAAGCAAAGAAGGAACACAGTAGTAAAGAATAAAAATGGTGACAAACAAGTAACTATCAATAATACTGTGAAATGTAAATGGATTAAATTCCCAAATCAAAAGACATAGTGTAGCTGAATGGGTAAGAAAAAATGATCCATATATCTGCTGTTTATAAGAAACCCACCTCAGAAAAAAAGATGCACACAGACTGAGGGTGAAAGGATGGAAAAATTTTTTTCAGGCAAATGAAAATTAAAAAAAAAAGTTGGGGTTGCAATACTTATATCAGAAAAATTAGATATCAAAGTGAAAGATATAAAAAGGGATAAGGAGGGCCACTTCATAATACTAAAGGGAGCAATCCAACAAGAAGAAATAACTCTGGTAAAAATATACGAACCCAATACAGGAACAACCATATATATGAAAATAAATCTTAGAAGATATCAAGTAAGAAATTGTCAGCAATAAAGTCATAGTAGGAAACTCATATTCTACTATTACCATTGGAGAAAACCTCTAAAAAAAAAACAAGACAGAAAAGATCAATCCTAAATGACTCACTAAACAGATGGAATTAATTGTCATCCTAAGAGCATTTCACCCCAAAGCCACAGAATATACATTCTTCTGAAGTGCACATGGGTCATTTTCAAAGGTAGACCATATATTGGGTCACAGGCAAAGTCTCTTCAAATTCAAGAAGATGGAAATCATATAAAGCATCTTCTCAGATCACCGTGGCATAAAACTTGAAATCAACTACAATAAAAACAATAAAAAAAAATCAAACACCTGGAGATTAAATAGCATGCTATTAAACAATGACTGGGTTACCAGAGAGATCAAAGAAATAAAAACATCTTGGCACCAAATGACAATGAAAACACAACAATCCAAAATCTATGGGACACAGTAAAAGCAGTCTTGAGAGAGTTCATAGCTCTACATGCTTATTGGGAAAGAAAGGAAAGAAAGGAAAGAAAGGAAAGAAAGGGAAGAAAGGGAAGAAAGGAAGATGAAAGAGAGAGAGAGAGAGAGAGAGAGAGAGAGAGAGAGAGATATGAAAAGAAAACAAGAGAAAAAAAAAGAAAAGAAAAGAAAAAGGAAAAAAGAAATAATGGTAATAAATTATCAAACCCTAAAATTCAATGATTAGAAAGAGAGCAATAAGAAAGCCCAGTGTAAGCAGAAGGAAGGAAATAATAAAGATCAGCGTAGAGATAAATGAAACAAGGAAATAATAAAGATCTGAGTGGAGATAAATGACATAGAGATCAAAAAAAAAAAAAATACAAAAGATCAACAAAACCTCAAGCTGATTCTTTTAAAGGATAAACAGGATTGACCAACCTCTAGCCAAGCTCACTAAGAAGCAAATAAACAAAATCAGAAATGAAAGAGAAGAAATAACAGACACCATCAAAATATAACAGACAATAACATTAATATTATGTTAAAAATGTTATGAATCACATTATTCCAACAATCTGGACAACCTGGAGGTAATGGACATATTCCCAGAAAAATACAAACTTCCAAAACTCAATGAGGAAGAACCTAACCATCTCAATAGGCCAATAACTATGGAAGAAATTGAAGCAGTCATAAAAAAAACTTCCAGCAAACAAAAGCCCAGGTCAAGATGGCTTCAAAGGGGAATTTACCAAACACTCAAAGAATACCTAAAACCCAACTTCCTCAGACTATTCCAAAAAATTCAAGAATATGGAACACTTCCAAGATCATTCTATGAAGCCAGCATCACTCTAATACTTAAACCAGATAAAGACAAAACAATGAAATAGAATTACAGGCCCATATGCCTCATGAACATAGATGCCAAAATCCCCAGCAAAATTCTAGCAAATCGGATCCAGTAGTACCTCAGGAAGATAATATAGCATGACCAAGTAGGAATTATCCCAGGGATGTGAGGATGGTATAATATCTGCAAATCAATAAATGTGACACATCACATAAATAAATTGAGAGATAAAAATCACATAGTCTTATCAACTGATGCAGAAAAAGCTTTTGACAAAATCCAACACCCTTTCTTGATAAAAACACTCAGCAAAGTGGGAATAGAAAGAGCATACCTCAACATCATAAAAGCCATATATGATAAACACACAGCTAACATCATTCTCAATGGGCAAAAACTGAAACTATTTCCCCAAAAACAGGAACAAGACAGGGATGTCCACTCTCTCCACACCTGTTTAACATAGTACTTGGAAGTATTAGCCATAGAAATTACATAAGAAAAAGAAATAAAAGGCATCCAAATTGGAAAAGAAGAAGTAAAGCTGTCCTTATTTGCAGATGACATAATATTTTACATAAAACACTCAAAAGACTCCATCCAAAAACTATTAGACTTAATAAATGAATTCGGCAAGATAGCAGGATACAAATTAACACCAAGAAATCTATAGCATTTCTCTACACCAATAGTGAACTTACAGAGTCTAAAAAAGCAATCCCATTTACCATCGCACCAAAAAAATTAAGATACATAGGAATAAACTTAACTAAGGAGCTAAAAGAAAGCTGTAAGACTGAAAAAAGAGATAGAAGAAGATGTAAACAAATGGAAAAACATATCTTGTTCATGAATTGGTAAAATCAACATTATTAAAATGTCCATACTGCACAAAGCCATCTAGAGATTCAATGCACTCTCCATTAAAATACCAATGGCATATTTCAGAGACCTAAAAGAACTCTCCAAAAATTCATCTGGAATAAAAAAAGACCCCAAATAGCCACAGCAATCCTGAGAAAGAAGAACAAAGTAGGTATGATCTCAATACCCAATTTCAAACTTTATTACAAGCTCACTGTTCTCAAAACAGCCCGGTACTGGCACAAGAACATATATAGACCAATGGAATAGAATAGAGAACTCAGATATCGACCCAAACCACTATGGTCAATTAATATTTGACAAAGGAGGTATGAACATACAATGGAATCAAGACAGTCTCTTCAATAAGTGGTGTTGGGAAAATTGCAGATATATGCACAAAAATGAAACTAGATCACCAACTTATATCATACACAAAAATAAACGAAAAAATGGTTAAAACTTAAACATATGATGGGAAACCATAAATATACTAGACGAATCCACAGGCAGCAAAAAGCAATTTATCCACCAATACTGCTCCAAAATCAATGGAAGCTAAAGACAAAATAAACAAATGAGATTACATCAAAATAAAAAGCTTTTGCACAGCAAAAGAAACTATCAAAAAACAAAACAAAACAAAACAAAACAAAACAAAACAAAACAAGAAAGACCACTGTATGGGAGAAAATATTTGCAAATGTTATCACTGATAATGGTTTAATCTCTAACATCTATAGTCAAGTTATACAACTTAAAACAGGAAGATGAAAGATCCCATAAAAATGGTCAATGGAGCTACATTAGTACGTTTCATAAGAGGACAGAATGAAGGCCAAGAGACATATAAAACATGCTCAAAGTCACCAGTTATCTGAGATATGCTAATCAAAACAAGAATGTGGTACCATCTCTCGCCTGTCAGAATGGCAATCATCAACAAATCTACAAAGGCAACTGCCGGCAAGGATGCAGAGAAAAAGGAGCCCTCCTGCACTTCGGTGGGAATGCAGCGTGGTGCAGCCAGTGTGGAGAACAGTATGGAGTTTCCTCAAAAAACTAAAAATGAAACTCCCATTTGATCCAGTAATCTTACCTCTAGGAATGTATCCCAAGAAACTAGAAACAACAATCAGAATGGATATATGTACCTCTATGTTCATAGCAGCACAATTTACCATAGCTATGATTTGGAAACAGTCTAAATGCCCATCAGCAGATGAGTGGATTAGAAATCTATGGTACATCTGCACAATGGAATACTACACTGCTATAAAAAAGAAAGGATTCTTACCATTTGCAGTAGCATGGATGGACCTGGAGAGCATCATGTTAAGTGAAATAAGCCAGGCAATGAAAGAAAAGTAGCACATGATCTCATTCATTTGTGGATAATAAAGAACATTATAACCTGCTGAACAAAAGGATAGATACAGAGGCAATAAAGCACTGAACAGACTCTCAAACTACAGTGGGAAGCCTGGGGTATATTGGGGAAGGAAGGAAATAGATCAACCAAGGGACTTATATGCATGCAAAAAACATGGCCAATGGACTCAAGACACTGTGGGGGTGGGATGAGGGCAAGCGATAGGGGCTGGTGAGGCTGGGGAAAGTTCAATGGGGAAAAAAGGAGATATATGTACTACTATATAAAATACTTTAAACAATAAAAAAAACTAGAAAAAATAATGTAATATAAAATAAATAAAGAAAACATGACCCATATAAATGCTTTCTACAGGAGATCTACCTCAGAACAAAGGACTCACATAGACTGATGGTGAAAGGATGGAGAAAGGTTTTTCAGGCAAATGAAAAAAAAAGCTGGAGTAGCAATACTTATATCTGACAAATTATCCTTAAAGTGAAGGCCATAATAAGACATAAGAAAGGCCATTTCATAATATTAAAGGGAACAATTCAACAAGAAGATATAACTCTGGTAAACATATAGGCACTCAATTCAGGAGCACCAACATATGTTTAAAAAAATTCTGAAGGATTTCAAGGGAGAGATTGACAATAATACAGTCATAGTAGGGGACTTTAATACTCCAATAACAACACTAGACAAATACAACAAACAAAAAATCAGCAAAGAAATATCAATCCTAAATGACTCACTACATTAGATGGAATTATTTGACTTCTTCAGAACATTTCACCTCAAAGCCACAGAATATACATTATTCTCAGGCAACCAACGGTCATTTTCAAAGATCCACTACATACTGAGACACAGGCAAATCTCTTAAAATTCTAGAAGATAGAAATCATATCAAGCATCTTCTCAGATTATAATGGCATAAAATAAGAAGTCAACTACAATAACAACAATAAAATAATCAAACACCTAGAGGCTAAATAGCATGCTATTAAACAATGATTGGTTTACCAAAGAGATCAAAGAAGAAATAAAAAGCATCATGGCTACAAATGACAATGAAAACACAACAATCCAAAATCTATGGGACACAGTGAATGCATTCCTGAGAGGGATGATCATAACCCTAAAACTCAAAAAACAAGAAAGAGTATTAATTAATAATCTAACCCTACAACTCAAAGAGTTAAAAAGAGTGTAACAAGAAAAGCCCAGTGTAAGCAGAAGGAATGAAATAATAAAGATCAGAGCAGAAATAAATGACATAAACACATAAAAACACACACACAACAACATAAAAATGCCACACAAAACAATACAAAATGGTTCTTTGGATACACAAGAATGATACACAAATCAAAATAAAAATGAGATACTATCTCACACCTGTCAGAATGGCTATCATCAACAAATCAACAAACAATAGTGATGGGAAGGATGTGGAGTAAAAGAACCCTTGTGCACTGCTGGTGGGAATGCAGACTAGTGCCACCACTGTTGAAGACAGTATGAAGTTTCCTCAAAAAGTTAAAAATGGATCTTCCATTTGACCCAGTAATCTAACATCTAGGACTATATCCCAAGAAACCAGAAACACCAATAAGAAAGGATATAATCACCCCTATGTTCATAGCAGCATAATTTACAATAGCTAAGATTTGGAACCATCTAAGTGCCTATCAGCAGATGAGTGGATTAAAAAACTATGGTACATCCACCCAATGGAATATTATGCTGCTATAAAAAGGAAGAAACTTTTATCATTTGCAATAGCCTGGATGAAACTGTAGAGCATTATGCTAAGCAAAATAAGCCAGTCAGGGAAAGTAAATATCACGTGATCTCACTCATATGTGGGATATAATGATCAAGATAATTTGATGAACAAGAATAGATCTAGAGACAAATGTCTGAGAAGAGGGGGTAATAGAGAAACCAAAGGACTTGTTTGCATGCATATTAGCATAACCAATGGACACAGACACTGGGGCAGTGGGGGTTTGCATAGGGTGGGAATGCCTGGGGCAGGGAGTTGGAGGTCAAGCAGAGAAAAAGGAGACATATGTAAAACTTTAGACAATAAAAATATAATAATAGGGAGTTAGTTTCCAAAGTAGAAAAAAGGACTTATATCACTTAACACCAAAAAAGATAAACAACCCAATTAAAAAAAGGCAAAGGTCCTGAATATATACTTCTCCAAAGTGGACACGTAGATGGCCCATAGATATGTGCAAAGATGGTCAACATCACTAATGATCAGAACATATAAATTAAAACCACAAGAAGATATCACTTCGTGCCTTTCAGAATGGCTATCATCAACATATCAGCAAATAATAAATGCTGGTGTGAATGTGGAGAAAAGGGAAACCTCGCACGTTGTTTGTGGGAATGCAGATTTTGCAGCCACTGTGGAAAACAGTATGAGTTTTCTGAAAAAAAGGAATGGAACTTCCTTATGATTCAGAGTTTGCACTTTTGGGAATATATTTGAAGAAATCTGGAACACTTATTCAAACGAATATATGCATCTATATATTTATTGCAATATCATTAACAATAGCTAAGATATGGAAACAATCCAACTGTCCATCAGTAGCTGAGTGAGTAAAAAAGCCCTGGTACGTTTATACAGTGGACTACTACTCAGTCATACAAAAGAAAGAAAACTTACCTTTTCCCAAAGCCTGGATGGACCTGGAGATTATTCTGTTAAGTGAAATAATCCAGTGAAAGAAAGAGAAGTACCATACGATTTTACTCATATGTGGAATATCATGAACAGAAAAATTTAACAAATAATAGAAACAGAAGCATAGATGCATAGAACAGATTGACATCTGTCAGAGATGAGAGGGCTTGAGGGCTAGGAAATTAATATATGTGTGTTACCTAACCCTGCAACTTAAAGAATTAGAAAGAGAGCAACAAGAAAAGCCCAGAGTAAGCAGAAGGAATGAAATAATGACCAGAGTAGAAAGAAATGACATAGAGATCTAAAGAAATACAAAAGATCAATAAAACCAAGATCTGATTCTTTGAAGGGTGAAACATTATTGATTAATATTTAGCCAGCCTCACCAAGAAACAAAGAGAGAGGACCCGAATAGACAAAATCAGAAACAAAAGATCCATAGAAATACAAAGGATCTTTAAAAAATACTATGAACAACTCTACTCCAACAGGACAACCTGGACGAAATGGATATATTCCTAGAAAATACAATCTCCTAAAACTCAATCAGGAAGAACCAGATAACCTGAACAGGCCAATAACTACTGATTAAATTGAAGCAGTTATATATTTAAAAAATAATTCCAGCAAATAAAAACCCTGGTCCTGATGGCTCCACGGGGAATTTTTACCAAACACCCAATACCTATCCTCTTCAAACTACTACAAAAATGTCAAGAGGAAGAAACACTTCCAACCTCTTTCTATGAGGTCAGCATTACCCTAATTCCAAAACCAGATAAAGATACTACAAAGAAAGACAATTACAGGGTAATATTGCTGATGAACATAGACAGTAAAATCCTCAACAAAATATTAGCAAATCTCATCCAGCAATACATTAGAAAGATCATACACAATGACCAAGTGGTTATGCTTATATGTACTATGCAATGGAATACTATGCTTCTGTAAAAAGCAATAAACTCCTACTATTTGCAACAACATAGATAGAGCTTGAGAGCATTATGCTAAGTGAAATGAACCAGTCAGAGAAAGATAAATATCACATGATCTCACTCATTTGTGGAATGTAATGAACAACATAAACTGATGAAGAGAAATAGATCCAAAAGACATAGAAGCTTTGAACAAACTGTCAAACCTCAGAGGGAATGCAGGGGAGTATTGGTGTGTATATAGATCAACCAACTAACTTGCATGTATATAAGCATAACCTATGGAAACTGACAATAGGGGGATGAAGACCTGGACCGGGAGATGGAGGTATGCTGGGTGAGGTCAATGGGAGAAAAAGGGGACATATGTAATACTTTCAACAATAAAGAATTAAAAATAACAAAACAAAATAAAATAAAAACAATCCAGAAAATATACTTCAGAATTAAAAGAATGCCTGAGTGTACCTTTTGCAACAGCATAGCATACCTTGAGAATTATTCAAAAAAGATACAGTATATGGAATCTAATAAACTAAATGAACTAATGCAGGATGTAGAGGGATTAGGCATAAAACCATAAAATAAAACTCATGGACACGGACAACAGTGTAGTGTTTTCCAAGTTGGGGGGGGGGAGTATGGTGGGAATGGGGGAATAACAGGTTATGAAGACATGATTGGGGGTGGTGAACACATAAAACATTATACAGATGATGTGTTATAGAACTGCACCTGAAATATGTAGAATTTTGTTACAATATATAGTGTTGCCCCAATAAATTCAATTTAAAGAAAAAAAAAAGAAAAAACTAGGGAGGGACATTTTATTGAAAGTAAAGCAATTGGATTAAAAGATTACCAATGGAAATCTCAAGGTAATTGTTATGCTCCAGGTGCAGAGTAACCAATCCAAACTGGAGGAGAGTATAATATTCCAGGAGAATATTCTTTAAGATGATAAAATTGTTACACTGCCACATGTGTATAAATGTATTGAGAGGGGAGATATACAATTGTGGAAGGGTTTGAGGATAAATTAATAGTAACTACATAGAAAGTCAATCAAGCAAACTTACAAAAATTAAGTAAATAATGAACCTCAAGGAAACAATATGTTATGCAGAAAATAACAAATAACATTATACTACATAATGCAAATGTGGAAAACATTTACATGAACATTGAATATCAAACTAATCAAAATTATGAAATAATTATACTGGGAAGATAATAAGTATCTATGTAGGTGAAATAATAAGATACTTTGAAATATATTTTTAGAAACTTCATATTTCACAGTAGGAAATCAGTCAATAATGCTTAGCACTGAAAATAAAATAGTGATAAAAACAGATATGAGAGAGACTGCTAGTTTTTATCCAGTATCTGCCTTCTCTCTCTTTCAGAATAAGATAATTTGTATTGGTTTCCCACATTATAACTGCATTTGTAGCTTTACTTCCAATTAGGTGTGACTGAGTCATTAGCCAATTGTATGTAAGTGAATGTGTCTTGTGACAGTTTCTGGGAATCCCCTTTCTGGTACATTCGTTGCCTCTTCTTTGTCTCCATTTTTGTAATGCTGCCTGGACCATACATGCCATAATTTTGGACCTTGAGGGCAAGGAATATATTATAGAGATGGCAGACAGGAAGATACAAGGTATCAAAGTCTTTGAGGACTTCATATGGTAGAACTCCTACGTCAATCTAAATTGAATATCCCTAGAACTGTACATGGAATTGAAATATCTTGTGTAAGTCACTGTTATTTTGAGTCCTTTTGTTACTCACAACCAAACCTACTTCTAATTAATATAGCACATTATTTATAGATGGAGGTACATACCAAATAAATCATCTAAAAGAGGATGAAGTGGTTGACTCTGGCTATTGGAAAATGGTAGGAGGGAAGGAGTAAGAAATGCTTGCTTTGTAGCAAGTTCTATAGAACTTGACTCCTTAGTTTATGTGCATGCATAACTTTGAGTTAAAAATAAAAATAAATGACAATTGAAACATAAAAGGGCCGAAACCGGATTGGCTCAGTGGATAGAGCGTCGGTCCCAGGTTCAATTCCGGTCAAGGGCACATGTTTTGGTTGTGGGCACATCCCCAGTAAGAGGTGTGCAGGAGGCAGCTGATTGATGTCTCTCTCTCATCGATGTTTCTAACTCTCTATCCCTCTCCCTTCCTCTCTGTAAAAAATCAATAAAAAAAAAAAACATAAAAGAGTTTTTCATTTTTTTGGCTTTTACTTAGACTCCTCATACTATAGTTCTATGCCATTTAATCTTCAGTCATTTATTTGTATTCTCATGTCAAACCTTTAGCTAGAGTCTGAGCACCTTAAAAATAGGAAACATGTCTAATACTTTTTAAATTCATTGTTAGTATAAGTAACATGTAGCATGCTTCTAAATACAAGATTAATTTTTAGTTCCCATCTAGATCATAACAAAATAAAAAGCAAGTCTCTGAACAGGACAGTATTTTGAGAATAGTATTTATTTTGATAAATCTGTTCTTTATGACTTCTCCCTATACTTCTCCATCTTTCTTCATGTATATGACAAAAACTTTATTTCTTCCTCTAAAAGAGTTATGTTATCTGTCACTTGTTCTTTAATAGTACTTCTCTATTTATATTCTGGAGTGATCCTTTAGTTTGAACTGAACCCTACTCATATTTGCTCATGAGAGCCAACTATTGGTATCTCTTCTGAACTCCAGACTGAATGAGCCAAGGGATCAACCATGGTGAGAATCTTATACCATGGAAATCAAGAAATATTTTCCTTAGATGTCTGATTGTTAAATATTTACCAATACACCACTGTCACTATCTTAATCTTATATCAACATCTTTCAAAGGGAATGAAAATTGCTTTTCCCAAGACAAATCAATATAATTTTCAACCTATTATTCATATGACATATATTTCAGATCACCTCATGTTACTGAGATATATTTAAAACACCTTATAATTGACTCATTTAATGTATACAATAACATGTTTTTAATATAATCAAAGAGTTGTGCAACAATCACCACTGTTTAATTCCAAAATATTTTTATCATGTAAAAAGGAAAACCTTTGCCCTTTAGCAGTCACTTCCCATTCCTCCATACACAAGGCTGCTGGCAACTACTAATTTGTCTCTGTAGATGTGCCAATTCTGGACATTTCAGATAAATATAATTATATAATATGTGGTTCTTTGTGACTAGCTTCTTTCACTTTAGCATGATGTTGTCAAGATTCATCTATTCTGTAGCATATTTCAGTATTTAATTCCTTTACTTGGCTCTATAATAGTCCATTATAGGCATATGTCACATTTTGTTTACCCATTAATTTGATGGACATTTGTTTTTTTCTACTCTTTGGTATTATGAATAACACTGTTAAGAAAATCCATATATAAGTTTGTAAGTTGACACATGGTTCATTTCTTTGGGTTATATACATAAGAGTGCAATTTCTGGATCATATAATTAATTTGTTAACATTTTAGAGGACAATTTTAAAAAGTGACTAACACATTTTACATTTTCACCAGAAATGTATAATGGTTCCAATTTCTTCACAGCCTAGTTAACAGTGGTTATATGTCTTTTTTATTCCATCTATCATAGTAGATACTAAGTGGTATCTCATTGTGGCTTTAACTTTCATAATTATAAGTAATATTGAACATCTTTTTGTGTGTTTATTGACCATTTGTATATCTTCTTTGGATAAATGCTTATTCAAATGCTTTGCTTATTTTAAAAAACTGCATTATTTGCCTTTTATTATTGAGATGTAATAGTTTTTTTATATACTGTCGATATATATTTCTTATCAGACATATGATTTGAACATATTTCATCCTATTATATACTTACTTTAAAAATTTATTGATGGTATTATTTATGTAATCTTATATAATTTTTAAAGTTTTCATTTAAGATGCTCATCAAACACACCATGAAAATTATTGAAAATGACTTACCCGAACTATTTCACAGTCAACATTTAATTCAGTTGCTACTGCTTCAATTTTCTCTCTACAAATTGATCCAAGGCTGGTCATGCCATTGTCCCAGTACTTCTTAAGGGTGGCTAAGTCTCTGTCACTGAACTGAGTACGGTCTTGTAGCTGTAGAACAAATTTTAAAAATTAGGATAATTAAAGAAAATCTATTATAGATAAGATCATCATGGTGAAATGTGTTAGGTTACTTTCAATATATACATTAGTTAAATTAATTATGCAATTCTTACTCTGTGTTCCCCCATTTTGAAATGAGCATTTTTCATGATATTTATAACATGAAAATGTCCATGATATTTATAACATAATTTTATAACATGAAAGTGTACTAGAATAAAAATTTTAGCTGATAGCAATTAAGCAATGTTTATTGTAAAGGGTTATAATCACACAAATAATTCATGTTATTGTAAAAATTACAGACACATTTTAATAAGAAGAGAATTTCAATTACATACACTGGAAATAACATTTGTAAACATTCTAATGTATATTCTTTCAACCTTTTTTTTCTATTATATATACATTTACATTCACACTACATATATTTAAAAATAACAGGGTCAGGCACTGGCTAGGATGCTCAGTTGGTTGGAGAATCATCCTGTGCATCAATGGATTGTGGTTTGATTCCCAGTCAAGGTGACATAACTAGGTTGCAGGTTTGATCCCCAGTTGGTGCACATTCAATGTACTCTCTCACCTGGATGTTCCTCTCTCCCTCTCCCTTCCTCTCTCCCTCTCCTAACCTCTCTCTCTAAAATCAATAAAATTATATTTTGAAGGGAGGATTTTAAAAAAGAGGAAAAATAAAATAAAAACAGAGTCAGGATTATATCATTGTGCTGTCTTTTGATAATTTAATCTAAATTTCCATACATATAGCTCTTCTACAAATTTTATAATTTATTAAAAAGGCATATAAAAATATAAGAAGATATTGTAGTCCTAAGAAAGCAATCATATTTATGACTTTAAGGAGTTTCATAATTAGCTTATCTTTTTTGTTCTTAGGGTTTTTAAACCAATAAACTATGGTCTTTATATATTGTTTTAATTCAATAAATCCTGGCAGCATCCCTAGGAAGTAAATTAGAAGCAAGACAGAATATTGATCTCCAATTTGCTGATAAGGAGTCAGAAAAGAAGGGTTAAAGGACACATTCAACAGTGTATAGAGAGTCTATGGCAAATATAGAAATAGGAATATTCTGATTTTATTCTAGTAGCTTTATCTCTATGATGTCTCAAATTATCTCAAGAGGTGGTGAAAAAAACTAAGAATGAATTTTAATTAAAATATATCCTGTAAAGTCCTATATGTGCATGTGTGTGTTTGTGATGAGTGTAAGTGTGAGAGAGCTAAAGAGCAAGAGAAAGCCTGTGAGAGTGAGTCAGTTGACAGCAAATGTTACAAATCATAGCATGAGGAATAAGGCTGCGTTTGCCTAAGAAGATACGGTCTGGTCCCACATCGAAGCTAGACTTCAAATCCTTCCTACACATACACTGCATTCAACATTTCCTTTCCAGCAGAAATTTAAAGTGAAACACTCTCTTAAATTGGATTTGGGTAAAAATGGAAAATAATGTGTATAATAGATAAAATATAAATAAAGTTATCATAGCTAAAACTCATGTAATACTACACAAATAGGAACAAATTTGTTTTGAAGCTACATCCTTTTGAAAAGAAATTTTAGCTATCAAGAGGAAAGTCAATATGTGAATTCCTAGTTTTATACCATGATATTGGAGTTAGAGTATATAATTAATGTGTTTCTTCATAAGAAATATAGTACATTTTTGTTTGCGCTAATTTCCTTATTGCTAAATCTGTTCTTACACTTCTTAAAAAACACTAATAAGTAACATTTATTTCAAGTAGTAATACAAATGACATGTTCCCAATAAATAAATCAAAACATGCCATCCAAAATTTTAATCAAATGGAATAACCCTCAAGTTATTTACAACATAAAAATCTCATTAAGTACCCATCCTATATTGATTGTTCAATACTTGTGAATATAAATTTTTCAGTATAAAACTGAGAGCAAAATAAATGGTAGTAAGGTCCATCATAACAGCCAGCATAAATATTCCTATATATTTCCATTGCTATTGCACCAAATTCTTCAGTGCAAGCTAGCCTAAATTACTGTCAGAAAGGAAGAAATAATGAACAAAAACTGAAACACACTCAGGCAATTAATTTGTAATTCATTTAGGGGACATCAAAAGCTGATTCATTTCCTAAACTGAACTAAATAAAACCTGATTTGATTTGTTAGAAACATGCTGGATGTCATAATTAGCAATGCTGAAGATGACTTACGTTAATGCCTATGAAGTAGAAACTAATGGAGGAAGAATGGTTATTTTTAAAGTTCCTAAAAGCTTTAAATAATAAAATCTTATATAATAAAAGAGTAATATGCAAATTGACTGTACCTCCGCTACACCAACAAGCCACACCCACCAGCCATGCCACCAGCCAATCAGACAAAGTATGCAAACTATCATAACCACTATGGCTATGGCCACAGAGAGAGCAAGAGGGAGGATTGGGTTGCCCCTGGCAATGGAGGAAGCCAAGCTTTCCACACACCCTGGTTGACCAGGCCTCTGCTTAAGGCAACAAAGTTTCAATGGCTGTGTAAGCAGAAGGCTTGGCTCTGCTCCAGGCTACAAACTTTCAATTGTAGAAGATAAATAATTGCCAGATATCAGGGCCTCTGCTTGGGTCACCAGGGGGGCATGCCTAGCCTGCAGACCACCACAGGCCCCTCACTCAGGCCACTCAACACCCCAAGGGAACACTCACCCTGATCCAGGACACCCTTCAGGGCAAACCAGCTGGCCCCGACCTGTGCACCAGTTCTCTATCCTATCTAATAAAAGAGTAATATGCAGATTGACCATCACTCCTCACTCCTACACACAAGATGACTGTGATCAAAAGATCCTGCCCCCATGTGGACACAAGATAGCTAGCAGGGGAGGGCAGTTGGCAGGGACCAGGCCTGCAAAGGAGGGCAGTTGTGGATGATCAGGCCAGCAGGGGAAGGCAGTTGAGAGGGACCATGCCTGAAAAGGAAGTCCGACATCCCTCACAATCCAGGACTGCCAGCTCCCAACTGCTCACTTGCCTGCCTTCCTGATTGCCCTTAACTGCTTCTGCCTGTCAGCCTGATTACCCTCTAAGCACTCTCCTGCCAGCCTGAGTGATGCCTAACAGCTTCCCTTCCAGCCTGTTTGCCTCTAAATGCCCTACCCTATGGGCCTGGTCACCCCTAACTACCCTCCCCTGAATTCCCGGTCACCCCCAACTTCCCTCCTCTGCCAGCCTGGTCACCCCTAACTGCCCTCCCCTGCAGATTTTATCACAGGCACGACCAGACTGGTTGGTGGGGGGCAATTAGGAGCGACCAGACTGGAGAAGGGGTAATAAGGCAGGCAGATGAGAAGTTAGGAGCGAGTGGTCCTGAATTGTAAGAGGGATGTCCAACTGCCAGTTTAAGCCCAATCCCAAATGGGACATCCCCCCAGGGGTCCCAGATTGGAGAGGGTTCAGGCTGGGCTAAAGGGACGCCCCCATGCATGAATTTCATGCACTGGGCCTCTAGTAAGGTAATAAAAATCAACTAGCATTATAACTGAATACCCATTTAGAATAGGAAGAAATATTAAATTCTTCCCCAAGGAAGTCTGAAGATTAAATCATTTTTTTCTTCCTATTGAACTTTAAAGCCACTTTCATTTTACAAGACATACCAGAGCCTAACCCTTGGCTCAAGTGAGGGAGACATATTAAACAAACATATTGTTGATTTTGTGAAAAGAGTAATGTTCCAGTAACACTGAAAATCAAGGTGAAACCTGAGGGTTGATTCAAGGCATCAGATAATTGTATAAACTTCAATATTGCAACACAACAGAAACCTTTTGGCCTCTGCACCAGCCTCAAGGACATTTCTAAAAAAATGAGTTATTTGCTCCCCTTTTAAAAATAAAATTAGGTGATAAAACTGATATTGGAGAGAAAATTTTTGCATTTCAATTATGTATCTCAGTTAAATGTAGAACTGAACTATATATCTGTATTCAAAAACAATCCCTTAAAAATGAGAACTATTAAAATCCTTTTTAAAATCCATTTTTAAATTAGAGTTGACATACAATATTACATTAGTTTCAGGTGGACTACATAGTGACTAGACATTTATGTACCTTAAGAAGTGATCACCCCAATTAAGTCTATTACAATCTATATATATAAAGAGCCAGGGTCCATAATGACCAAGTCTCAACCAAACACTGGAAGGCAGTGCTGGGTTGCCTTGGCGACCCAGCACTGTCTGCCAAGGGGGCTGTGGATCAGGCCTGGAGAAAGGCCTGCAAAGAGAGGCAGGATCTGATCCCCAGCTTCCATGGCAGCTGTTCAGCCATTGCCTCTCTCTTTCTCTCCCAGCTTTACCAGTAACCGTGCCTCTGTTTCTATCCGGGCTTTCGCCAGGCCTGCTGATCACCCCCGCCTCTTTGATCAGACCAAGAGATAGGGCTGAAGACACTGACTGGAATAGAAACTGACCAATCAAAACCAAATCTGGGTGAAGTGCCAGGAGCCAATGGCTGCCTAGGAGGGAGAGCTTTTGACACTGACTGGCATAGAAACTGACCAATTAGAACCTAATCTGGATGAACTGTGAAGGCAAAACCTAAGGTGGATGCTGAGCGGGAGGGGTTTTAAGGGCAATAGCTACTTGGTATAAGGTGTAAGAAAGTGGTTCAATTTTTTCATGACCATTTGATAGTATAGTTCATATGGCTGGTTATCAGTCCAGATATAAGGATTATGTGTTTTTGTCTGTCAAGAGCATCTTCTCCTGCTGAAAAAGGCTTTCCCATCCCTCCCATTTAAGCAATCCTATCCTATATAATTTATCTATACTACTAAAAAGGTAATATAATAATTAGACCAGGTTGACTGGCCATCTTCTGGATGTCCAACTTCCCTCCAGACAGAGCTAAGACAAAGGCAGTTAGGGGTAAACAGGCTCACAGGGGAGGTTAGTTAGGGGTGACCAAGCCAGCAGGGGAGGACTGTTGGGGGCAGGCAGACAGGCAGGGGAGTGATTGAGAGCCAGCAGTCCTGGATTGTGAGAGATATGTCCGACTGTCAGTTTAGGTCTGATCCCACAGTTGGACATCCCCCAAGGGGTCTCTGATTGAAGAGGTGCAGGCTGGGCATTGAGAATCCCCCCATGCACAAATTTTATGAACCAAGGCCCTAGTATTAATTATATTACCTATGTTATATTTACATCCCTGGGACTATTTTTTTAACTACCAACTTGTATTTCTTAAACTCTTCACCCCTTTCATTAAATTCTCCAAACACGCTCTATTCTGGTAACATCAGTCTGTTCTCTTTATATATGAATCTGTTTCTGTTTTGTTTATTTTGTTATTTTAGATTCTACCTGTAAGTGAAATCATATGGCACTTGTCTTTCTCTGACTTATTTCACATAGCATAATATTTTCTAGGTCCATCCAAGCGCTCACTGCAACTGAACAGATGACCAAACAGGATGTGTTATTCTGTTTAATAGCCAAGTAATATGCCATGTATATTTGTACCAACACTTTCTATTTATTCATCTATTGATGGACACTTAGTTGATTCCATGTATTGGCTATTGTAAATAATGCTGCAATGAAAATAGTGGTGCATATATTCTTTTGAATTGGTGTTTTAGGTTTCTTTGGATATATATCCAGAAATGGAATTGCTGGGTCATAAGGCAGCTCCATTTTTAATTTTTTTCAGATAACATATTGCTTTCCACAGTGACTAAATCAATCTGTGTTCCTACCAACAGTGTACAAGGATTACTTTTCTCAACATCTAGATCAACACATAATTGCTTGTTAATTGATTGGGGACAACCCTTCTAACTGGTATGAGGTGACATTGTGGTTTTAATATGCACTTATCCGATAATTAGTGTTGTTGAGATCTTTCAATATGTTTATTGGCTTTCTGAATGACCTCTTTGGAGAAATGTCTCTTCAGGTTTTCTGTTAGTTTTTCAATTTAATTTTTTTTAGTGTTGATTTCTTCAAAATTTTTAGATATTAAATACAAAGGATGTATCAGGGGCAAATATGTTCTTCCATTCAGTGGATTATCTTTTCATTTTGTTGATGACTTCCTTGCTTTACAAAAACTTTTTAGTTTGCTGTAGTCTCAATTTGTTACTTTTTTTTCTTTTGTTTCCCTTGCAGAAAAAAAAATATTGCTAGGAGAAATCTATAAATATAAAAAGTCAGTGTCCGTCACGACAAGGATGACCAAAGAACCAATTGGTCACCTCTCCCCAGTTCAAAGGGGACTGGCAAGCTGTGGCGGTGTCAAGCAGCGAATAGCGAATGACTCACACTGGGCCAGCCCATACCTTCCCCCTGCCAGCAGCGCAGAGGAACCCATGCTAGGTGGAGGCAGGAGAGTCACCTCACACAGCCTGCCAGGTTTTCAGATCCCTGTGCCAGCATCGAGACCTTGGATTCCAGTGGTTTGTTATCTGATATAACTCTGGGTCCCTGGCGATGCCCAGGCAGAAGTTTTGCATGCCTCACCAATCTGGCGCAGGGCCAGTTTCTCCATCTAGTCTTTCCATCTGCTGCCCACCTGCTGCTCAGACACCCAAGGCAGGGACTTGCTGCAGGAAAGGCCCAGATGTTCCTTCCCGCCCCCAAGGGTATGGCAGCCTCAGCAGCACCTGAGCCCACAACTTATCCCTAGGATAGTGGATCTGAGCTAGGGATCCACAGCCCCTCCTCTGCAATGTCCCACCCAGCAGTGAAGGAGCGGGCAGCCTCCCTCTTTCCAGCTCCATCCCAGTACAGAGGCTGGAGTGTGTCTCTGCCCCCAACACCCTCTGCAACCCTGGGAAGAAGTGCCTACCCACCCAGCCAGGACTGGTGCCTTAGGCTCCCCACCCCTGAGAGCCCACACCCAGCCTCACCAGTGGCTGCCACTCCCCTCAGCCATCAGCCCACTGGCACAAGAGGAGAGAAGGAGGGAAGCTGTTGATACAACTCTGCTGGGTTCAGCTGGTCTGCCTGAAAGCTATCCCCGTGTGCCTCCCTGCTCTGCCTCTGTCAAGGGGACCCTGCCCCTGACATTCATTCATCAGGGTTGCCACCATCTTTGAAGGTCAACACCCAGCTGACTGCCAAGGCCTCAGGCAGTAGATGCCCCATGGTCGCCACGACAAAGAGGTCATGGAGGGTCAAGACACTGCCTCTGATTGAACCAGGTGCTGTGGGAGCAAAGGGACCAAAAAAAAATGGTTATGTCCAAACAGCCAACCAATCCACACATGGTATGCAAATTAGTCATTGGTAGAACCCAATTTAGTATTGGTGTGCCCCATTTTAAGCAGATCCCCCAAATAGGCTTACCATGTTGTTAATCCACTTTACTACAGAAAGAATGCATAAAAATTCTTGAAATAAGAAAATACTTTGCACCTCATAGCACCAAACGTTTAAACACCATTAAAAATAATCTCTATTGGTAAAGGGAGTTAATATTAGCAAAATCCAATATACTCAATTCAAAATGTCATTCGGAAATGCATCTACTATGTAAAATCAAAGTATGGGATCTAGGATTTGGAAAAAGTAACTTTGTTCTACATGCTCATCCCCTCAGCCTTATGCTTTGCACAAAAGTCAAATAAAGAGATGGAGCAGAAGAAAAAGTAATGCCTTATGGCACTGAAATTTATCAGTTTCTTCAACAAATATTTATAAAAGTTGTAATAACTTTGTGTCTGTATTATAGAAACACAATACAGTTCTGTCTCTATCTTCAAAGGGCTTAAAGTCTGTGAGTTCCTGGTAAGGTAAACCTGTAAAGGGCCAAAGAAGGAGCAGCTTCCAATACAATTCTTATTCTAAAAATTACTGAGTAAAAATCTGTACTCACTCTCCCTCCAGAACAAGAATTAAAAGGAGCAAATAAATATAATGAATGAATCCAAACTCTTTTGGGGACCCCAACCCTCAGGTAGTAACACAGGTTTTGTGAAGTCTAAAGTTTATTGAACCTGAAAGACTAATTTTAGAGGGGAAATTTTTTTAATAAGGTTCAAAAATGACTTCATTTAGAATAAAAAAATAAACTATAAATAACTTTAGGCTTGGGGAATCTGTCCCTTTCTCTTTTAAATCATTTCAAGCAGGTTATCTAAAATGATGCTGGTTGCATCTTACTTGATCTCTCTCCCATAACAAATCCAGTCCTCATAGGGGCTCTGAAGTTTCCTTAGCTTTGCCATAAAAAGAAAAAAAGAAAAATAAAAAAATAAACATTTCAACAACACTCCTTTGTGAACAAAATTTTCTTTTTAAATTGTTTAATTTTATCAAAGTAGTAAATACATAGTTCATAATGTATCTTTTTTCCTAATAGGTATGTAGTGTAGTGGTATATAATTGTTTTTATTCTACCGTTGACACTATTATATATGTCTCCAATTTCCCTTTACCCTCCTCCACCCAGACTCCCCACCTCTGGCCATCATCACACTTTTGTCTATGTCCATCCCCTGCCTCTGACCTCTGTCAGTCCCTCCAACCCTATATAACAAAAGGCTAATATGCAAATTGACCAAATGGTGGAACAACCAGTTGCTATGATGTACACTGATCACAAGGGGGCAGATTCTTAATGCAGGAGCTTTCCCCGGTGATCAGTGCACTCCCACAGGTGGAGTACCGCTCAGCCAGAAGCCCTGGGCTGGGATCATGGCTGGCAAGTGCAGCAGCAGTGGCAGGAGACTCTCCTGCCTCCATAGCAGAGCTAAGGATGTCTGATTGTTGGCTTAGGCTTGCTCCCCTGAGGACATCCCTGGGGGCTCCTGCACTGCTAGAGGGCACAGGCCAGGCTGAGAGACCCCATCCTTATGCACGTTGGGGGTGACCAGGTTGGCAGTGGAAGGCCCTTAGGGGTGACCAGGCAGGCAGGCAGAGGCAGTTAGGGGTTATCAGGCAGGTAGGGGAGCAGTTAGGGGAATTAGGCAAACCAACAGATGAGTGGTTAGGAGCCAGTGGTTCTGGATTGTGGGATCAGACCTAAACTGGCAGTCAGACATCCCTTAAGGGGTCCTGGATTGGAGAGGGTGCAGGCGAGGCTGAGGGACACCCCCCTCCATGCACAAATTTCATGCACCAGGCTTCTAGAATTAGATATGTTATTGCTTATGCTTTATTCTAGGAGTTTTATGGTTTTGAGTCTTACATTAACATCTTTAATCCATTTTGAGTTTATTTTTGTATATGGTGTAATAAAATAGTCTAGTTTCATTTTTGCATGTATCTGCTCAGTTTGCCCACACCATTTATTGAATAGACTGTATATATACCATTGTGTGTTCTTACCTACTTTCTCATATATTAATTGAGCATTTAGGTGTAGGTTTATTTTTGGGCTCTCCATTCTGATCCATTGATCTACATGTCAGTTTTTATGCCAGTCCATTGCTGTTTTGAGTATTATAGTCTTGTACTATAGTTTAATATTTGTTATCCTAATACCTCCAAGTTTGTTCTTTCTTAAGATCGCTGTGGCTATTTATGGTCTTTTGTGATTTCATAAACATTTTTAAAATTATTTGTTCTAGTTCTGTGAAAAATGTCAAGGGTATTTTGATGAGAACTGAGTTGAATCTACAGATTGTTTTGGGTAGTATAGATATTTTAGTGATTTCACTTCTTCCTACCAATGAGCAAGGTATATGCTTTATTTGTAGCTTCTTCAATTTTTTTCTTCAGATTCATATAATTTTCTGAGTACTGATCTTTTACCTCTTTGGTATAATTTATTCCTAGATATTTTATTTTTTATGCATTTGTTAGGTTAGGGGTCATGAGATGCATAGCTTTGTGTCACTTTCTGCCATTTTGTGGGGAAAAAATGACATCTAGTTCCTCCAAATCTTGGAGTCCCTAACCAGTTGCTTTCTTTCCATCTTTCACAATTCTACTTTGGTGGCCTCCTGTATTACTTGCATGGTATATAGTTCTATTTTGTGGGGAAAAATAAAAAGGAGTCCACATAATCCTGTCCAGTACTACTGTCTTGGCTTTCATTTTATTATCCCAAAACCTATCTAACATACAATAACTTGAGTTATCTTTCTAAAAGTATATTCATGTCTCTTGAATATTAAAATATTTTAATCATTTCCCATGTATGGATCAGTTACACCAAAATTTCCTGATGTACTTGTTAAATGCAGATTTATGGTCCTCTACAGACCAACTGAGCAGGTTTTGTTGAGAAAACACAACTACAATGTAGCTCTGTTATATCTATATTATAAACATCACAAAAGTTATATCATAAAAACAAAATTGTTAAAATATCCATCACTGGTAAATACCAAAGTGCACTACTAATAATATAGATTACTTAATGCTGACTGGTGTTTAGATCACTCATAATTGAATTATATGATCAAATTAACTGGGTACATTAAAAGTAAAAAAGTATGATGTTTTGTTAATTACCTATGAAAGCTTTTTAAAACTGCAAAAATCTCCTCAAAGATTATATAGTGTGCTGTTACTGCATTTTATTTGTTACCTTTGTAGTATGTATAAATAATATGACCACAAAATATATTCTTTGAGATAATATTGAGGTTCAGTTTTGCCAACTTTACAAATATTATTATAGTTTCCTCAATGACATTCCTACTAACACCACAGGAGAAAACACATTTATTCCTTTAAATGAAAGATTACTTACTGCTCTTTTTCTAGAACACCCTGTAATCCAAGGCACAGTTAGATTTCCTGAAATCTGTGGAAACAACAAATGGAATCTCAGTAAGGTATGCATTACTCCGACTTGGAAAGCTGATCAACACACACAAAAATTCATATAAGACTTCAAGATAAGTTTTCATTCAGAGCATATTCCCCATCTAGATAATTCTGTTTCCTTACTGAATGCAATAGGTTTAAAGGGCCTTCTTTGGTGGGGAAATTTTAGAAGTGGTGCAAAATATCCCTGAAAATTCAAGACACATTATGGGACATTGTTGAAGCCTGGAAGTACAGTTTGGAAAGCTATGGACAATAACACTTTTTATAATAAAAATTCAGTGTTTTGTGAGATGAGTTAGAAGAATTAAATTATTAACTGTAGTCATAATGTTGTATATTAAGTCTCAAGATTTATTCAACCTAGATCAATTTAAGTTTATTTTCAAGCAGAAACTACGAAGCCAAATAAATACTGAGCAGCAGTTTACTATGTCAGCATTGCAACACAAGTAGCTACTACTCCAGATGATTTGGGGGATTGTTATAGAGACCAAGCTGATTCCATGAACTATGGCTCAGGTTAGCCTGTACTTTGCCATACGTTTTTCCTGAGACACACAAAGATTTGGAGTATTCCAAATTCTCACTTGCCCTTTCCTTCCTTCTCAAACGCGTACCTCCTGAGAAAACGATAAGGCAAATCAATATTGCTAAGTGATGGGAAAATGGTATTCAATGAAGCATTTATTGTGTTTGACGAATTATATTCAGTCATAGCCTATGAATTACTGTTATGCCTACTAATAAGAAGTGATGATCATTCAATGTAAATAATAAAGTAATATTGTCAATTATGTAAATTATTAGAGGCCTGGTGCATAGAATTCATGCACTGGGTGTATGTATCCCTCAGCCCAGCCTGTACCTTCTCCAATCTGGGACCCCTCTCACAATCTTGGACTGCTGGCTCCCAACCACTTGCCTGCCTGCCTGCCTACTTGAATGCACCTAATTGCTTCTGCCTGCCAACCTAATCATGCCCTAACCACTCCCCTGCGAGCTGATCAACACCTAATTCTCCCCTGCCAGCCTCATTACCTCTAACTGACCTCCCCTGCTGCCCAGGTAACCCTTAAGTGCCCTCCCTTGCCAGTCTGGTTGCCCCTAACTGCCCTCCCCTACAGGCCTGGTCACACTTAACTGCCCTCACCTGCTGGCCTGGTCACCCCCAATTGCCTTCCCCTGCCAGCCTGGTCACCTCAACTTCCTTCCTCTACAGGCCTGGTCTCCCCAAATGCCCTCCCCTGCAGGCTTGGGTCCCCACCCTACTGTCCTCCCCTCCTTACCTGGTCCCCCCAACTGCCCTCCTCTGTTGGCCTGGTCAACCCTAACTGCCCTTCCCTGCTGGCCTGTGTCCGCCCCCCTTTGTCCTCCCCTGCTGGCCTGGTCACTCCTAACTGCCCTTTCCTGCAGGCTTGGTCTCGCCCATCTGCCCTCCTCTGCTAACCCAGTCACCTCTAACTGCTCTTCCCTGCTGGCCTGATCGTCCACAACTGCCCTCCTCTGCCAGCCATCTTGTGGTGTCCATCTTGTGTCCAGATGGGCGCAGCCATCTTTGACCACATGGGGGAAGCCATCTTGTGTGTTGGAATGACAGTCAATTTACATATTACTCTTTTATTAGATAGCATTACCATCCTTGGCCATTTTACTTTGAGTTCAAAATACAATATGATAAGAATAGGCTACATTGATGTAAACTCCAAATAATACTTTTAAGAAAAAAATTAAAATATATTTACTCAAATTAAAATCCCACTGCAGTAAAATGTCAATTAACTAGAATTGCTGAGGGTCATGAAGTTCGAATAATTTATTTTTAAAATAGTAAACTGAGAATGATAACAAAATTTCTATGGAAATATTCTTTAAAATATATAATTTCTTGTCTCCCCACCAATAATTGGTATATGATGTAATGTTTATAAGCTAAATTGATTGCTAACCTCAATGAAGGAGATAATGCTGCTAAAATAATGATATAATATAAACTTGAAATAATAGAGATATTCAACCATTTTGGACTATCTCTTCACATACTCCCATTTGTTAGGATAATGTTTAAACTGACTACATAAAGTTGTTAGAGAAAACATGTTAAACCAAATGAATTACAAGAGACCTAGTAACTATTGAAAACTTACTTATAAAATAATACATATAATAAAAATGGTTAATGTAATTTCTTTAAAGATGACACTATACATTTTAATAATATAAAATGCGGTTTACTGCTAAAGCCAATTGTATGTAATGAATCAAACTGAAAACTTCCATAACCACATTAATATATCAATGCTATAAATTCCATGAGATTTGTGAAGAGATGACTTTCACTTTTTTGTTTTATAGCCTTCTGTTGTTGGCTTTGAATCTGTCCTTTAGTTCTGTATATTGCTAGTAAAACTCAGAACACCCAGGCACAGTAGTTGAATTTTTAAGCTATTTTTATTCAAAGTACTGTATAAATATGTTTCCCATCAACTTGGGAAATTTTGTTTTGAGTGATAGTGATGGAAAAGTTCCTCCTTCACCAGAAACTATAAAATACAATATTTCAAATTAGCAAAGAAATGTACTTATTTAAATAATATTTAAATTCCAAATACATTTTAACATCCTAGTTTAGAAAGCTGCAAAATTAATCTATAGAGATTCAAGATGCATTTGACAAATATAACTCGCACATTCAAATGAGTACTATATGCTTCAAACTAGAAAACTTAGAAAGTTATAAAGTCATTACAATGATCTACATTAATAAAAAATAAACATTCAAATTAACTATCACTCCTTTACACCAAACCATGCCCACCAGCCAATTAGAGCGAGTGTGCAACTAACCCATCAAAGATGGCAGGCAAATTTGCATGCACAGGCGGGGCAGGCACTGCCATGGCCTGCCCCTGGGGATTCAGGTCTATTAGGGCCAGGAGAGCCCTGGCGAGCAGTGCCAGACACCGCTGACAAGGTACTAGTCCATCAGGACCCTGGGAGGCAGGGTGGGCAGTGCCAGATGCCACCTGTGGGTCCTAAACCTGCTGCCGGACATCCCCTGAGGGGTCCCAGATTGGAGAGGATGCAGGCTGGGCTGAGGAACCCTCTCCCCAGTGCACAAATTTTGTACACTGGGCCTCTAAAATTGTAAGTATTAAAATCATTTAGGGAACTCTTCTTTTGGAGTTTTTTGTTCATAACTCATCCAGAGATTCTGTATCATTACTTCATATTTCTTTTTCAATAATTGAAACTATAATAGCTCAGATTGAACATTTATATTATTCACTAAACCTGACTAAGAATAAATTTTACTTTCCAAAGTCAAATTTTCCCTCAAATGATGAAGATGTGTCATGGCTGAAAGCTTTTAAAATAATCCCACAGGCCCCTAAAACAATTGTGAAAGACTTCAAAAACTTTTTGACAAATTGAACATTATTGCAATAAGTATAGATAGCTTCCAAAGGTAACTTATTTGAATTCTGTTCAAATATTTATCAGTCATCTCTTCTCTACTAGGTGCTGTACATGAAATAAAACTAAGATAGGTAAAACATAACTTCCTGGAGGCTAAGATATATGATCTAAGAGGAAAAAATTAGACAGGTACATGAGTGACTTTAAAACAAAGAAAGCTATGATAAGTTTCTTAAGGGAGTTATAATAAATGAAGTGTTATAGAAAATCAAGCAATGGAAAAATTGCATCAACTTGAGTATTAATATCTTAGCCAAATCTTAAAAGATGAGAAGAATTTTAATAGGCAGACATAAAAAGCATTCTGGGGGAAAAGAGTAGTATGAATACAGTGGAGTAAAAGGATAAGATATATAGAGAACTGTCACTTCAACTAGAACTAGAAAGGGAATTAGGGGTCACTATGTGAAGGCCATAAATACTAAGTACATTTATATCTAACTAAATGCTCAGTGCATGGATGCGTGCACTGGTGGGGGGGACGCAGCTCATCTGGTCTGCTGAGTGGCTGTGGAATGCCCTCTAAGCAGCTGCAGAATGAGGAAATTAGTGTGAGCTGATATTTTGGGTAATGTCTTGGGAAAAGGCATGTTCTGTGTCCTGGAGGAACCAGGCAGAGAGTTTTGCCCCAAAGACACAAAGTGAATATCCTTGATGTGTGATGTCAGGTTGGTGAAATTATTGGGAATGTTCAGATCAGCTGTGCTCCAGGATCCTCAGCCATCAGGACAGCCTCCCCAAGGTGTCAATAGTCATGTGCCCTCTTGCCATCCACCTATGCTAGATCCCGATGTTCTTTCTAGAACACACATTAGAAAGCCTGCATCAGCTGGTGGGTTCAGACCAAAGTCTGGATTGTCTCAGGTATTTGATAGGTGCAGAGACTCGATCTCATCCTTGCTGCGGGAGCAGCTACTCATCCTGGTCAGCCAAGCAGCGTTCCCACTGTGGAAGTGCACTGATCACCAGGGGGCAGCTTCTGCATTGAGTATCTGCCCCTTGGTGGTCAGTGCATGTCATAGCGACTGGTCAACTGGTTGTTCTGGTCAATCCGCTGTTTGATCTCTGGGCTTTTATATATATAGATTCTGTAGAATACAGAGAGTCATTGAAGGTTTTTAATCAAATGAGTAATATAATCAGAATTGTATTTTTATACACTTAGATGATTAATTTGACTAAATGTGTATATTGAATTAAACAAGTATAGGAACTTTAATAATATTTTAGTCAAGAGGTAGGTAATCCAGGCTTGGAACTAAATTAAAGGAGGAAGAAAGTGAGAAGAGAAATACAAAACATATTTCTAAGGAAAAATCTTATGCATGGGATAGAAGAAAACTAGACAGTCTGTTGATTACTGGAGTAGTCTTTTTATGGACATCATAGAACTGAATATAAATGCAAGAAAGTGCCTAATGACAATCTGCTACTCTTGGCTAATAGTAGATACACTTATCCTATCTAATAAAAGAGTAATATGCAAATTGACCATATTTCTGCTACACTCACAAGCCATGCCCACAGGCCACGCCCACCAGCCAATCAGAGCGAGTATGCAAATTAACTGAACCAAGATGGCTATGGCCACAGAAAGAGCAGGAGGGAAACTTGGGTTGCCCCTGGCTATAGAGGAAGTCAAGCTTTCTGCACACCATGGTCAGCCCAGGCCTTCACCTATGGTAACAAAGTTTCAATGGCTGTGCGAGCAGAAGGCTTGTCTCTGCTCCAGGCTACAAAGTTTCAGTTGCAGAAAATAAATAAATCCCATATACCTAGGCCTCTGCTTGGGTCACCTGGGAGTGTTGCTGGCCTGAAAATCACCCAGGACACCCCACAACCTAAGGGAACACTCACGCTGATCCAGGATACCCTTCAGGGAACACCAGCAGACCCACACCTGTGCACCTGGCCTCTATCCTATCTAATAAAAGAGTAATATGCAGATTGACCATCACTCCAACACACAAGATGACTGCCCCCATTTTGGTCAAAAGATCCTGTCCCCATATGGACACAAAATGGCCACCACAATATAGCCAGGAAGGGAGGGCAGTTGGGAGGGACCAGGCCTGCAGAGGAGGCCAGTTAGGGGTGACCAAACCTGCAGGGGAGGGCAGTTAGGGGTGACCAGGCTGGCAGTGGAGCAGTTTAGGCATCAATCAGGCTGGCAGGGGAGTAGTTAGGGGGTTATCAGGCTGGCAGGCAGAAGCAGTTAGGGGCAATCAGGAAGATAGGCAGGTGAGCAATTGGGAGCCAGCAGTCCTGGATTTTGAGAGGGATGTCCGACTGCCCATTTAGGCCCTAGGATCAGGCCTAAACAGGTAGTCAGACATCCCTCAAGGGGTCCTAGCTTGGAGAAGGAGCAGGCTGGGCCTCTAGTATGAATATAAATGGGAGTTACATTATGTGTAGGTTAAGTTTTGTGAATCCAATTATTAATGCTTATCTTTCTCATGAAAAATTATACTTACAATAGATACCATGTATTAGAATATTAATTATAAGTTATATATATACTTTACTGTATACTGTTACATACTCATAGGAAGGCATTTATATAGTTACTTTGATAAATAATATAAAAATTTAAAGAAATTTTACTATATTTATTTTTATAAAACTTAGACCCTAAATATAATTCTGCTGTAATATTTCTGCTGGCTAAGAGCTTATTAAGGGCATGGTATCATGTTTAAAACAATTTAGTCTATTTTTATAGAGTTAGAGGTGATATACACAAAAATGCATTTGTTTAATTTTAAAAAATGTGTTCTATTATAAAAACAATTCTACACATATGTTGTATATTCTATTTAAAGTATTTAAGACAACTTTAGGGGGTTAGTAAAGTTCTTATTTGAAATAAATTGTATGTGAGTCAAGAAAACAAAATATATTAGTAATATGTTATTAAATGAAATTTGATTTACTGAAACAATCAGACAATAACTATGTCTTTCAGCAAAGTTCAGCAGTAAGAGATTCATAAATCAATGTTTTAGCCTTCTGTCAGTTGTTTTATTATCAATTGAGCATTAAAAACCTATCAATCATTCTGTTTTAATAAGCAGTGTTACCTAGATGTTTTCAATTATGAGGTATAGTGCACAGAGGGCATGGCTGGACATGTGGTAGGCGATCAATAAATTTATAGGCTGATTGATTGGTTGAATTCACTTGAGCCTTCATTATTCACTAGCTTTACTTGCTGAAATTTAACAAAAGGCCAAGAGTGGAAATATATAAGGCTCTGTTACATGGTGTAGGTAGTGGGAGGAGGGGAGTAGGTGCCTCAGGTTGAAAACAATGTGTTCAGGAGCAAAGGAGAAAAGATGTAATGTCTTATTTTAAAATATCCACTGCCCTTCTTCTCTCTACCTACTCTGGAAAAGCTTTTAGAAGTAAATAAGCCTTACAATTGGTAATTTCAATCTACAACTTTTGGCCAAGCATCTAACACTTTTTCTAAACACATGACATTTTGTTCTATTAATTAATATGAAACTAGTGTAAAAAAAATTATTAGCCAGAAAAGTTCCTGTAGTTGATAACCAAAATGCTAATTGAGATTTTTTTTTCCTACATGATTTTAGTATTTATACTTTTTCAAATCATAAAAAATTAAGATCAGAAAACCTGGAATTCTAAGATGTTTTAAGTAAATGATAAAAAGTACTCAGAGATAACATAAGAAATCTGATTTCACAATGCTGAGTCTAAAAATGCTAGCTGTTTTTAAAAAGTGAAAAAATATAAGTAAAACAATATAAATTAATATGTGAAAATTATTATCTTCTAATCCAAAGGTCCTACAGAGTATAAAAATACAAATATTTATCTCCTGAAATTATACTTTCTAGCATTGTAAAATATCTTAATTTTACTCATGTAAAAAATACATGAGAATATATAGAAATCATTTACTAATTTAGGAAAATAAATTGTTGAGTGTTGGCTTTAAGTCCTAAATGTACTTATACAATTGAAATGAAATGTCTTATGACATATGTATTCAGAGTTCAGCTCTTTAAACAGCAAAATATTTATTGCTCTTATCAAGCTACAGTTCTTCCTGGGCGGGGCTTGTATTCTTAACATAAATCATTGTTCTGTGTCTTCTCTTTGCACATGTCTCCTTGTTGTACCAAAAGAGGCATTTAAATTAAGTCAAACAGAAAATAAGGTAGTAATAGAGAAAATTAGGAACAAAAACATAAGGCATACAAATAATAACAAATATAATGACAATAGTAAGTCTTTTGCTATCAGTTATTATTTTAAGGGTAATTGGATTGAATTACCAAAGTAAACACAGATTAAAATAATGAATTAAAAAACAGGATTTAACTATGGTGTATCTATAACAGACCCACTTTAGATCTAAAGACCTTTAACTTATACCATATATAAAATTAGCTCAAATGAAACAAAAGTTTAAACATAAAGGTTAAAACTATAAAATTATTAGAAAAAGATAGAAAAAGAGTTTCATTCGACTTGTCAATAATTTCTAAAATATGACACCATGGAATACTACGTGTCCATAAAAAGATGGAAATATTACCCTTTGCAACCATATGGATGGACCTCGAGAGCATTATGCTAAGTGAAATAAGCCAGAGTAAGACAAGTACCATATGATTTCACTGATATGTGGAATCTAATAAACAAAATAAACTGATGAACAAAATACAGACACACAGACTCATAGACTGCAGGCTGACTAGCTTTCTGAGGGTTGGCTGGGTCAGGGTAAAGTGATTGAGCTAAAAGAAAAAAATCTCATAGACAGGGACTACAGTATGGTGACTGCTGAGGGAGGGATAGAGGAGAGGAAATGGCAAATAAATGATGATGGACTCAGAGTTGATTTTGGGTGGTGAACACACAATACAGTGTACAGATGATGTGCTGTAGAATTGTATATCTGAAACCTATATAATTTTTTAACCAGTGCCACCCCAATAAATGTCATAAAAAGGAAAATAAAATATAACACCAAAAGCATAGAAAACAAAAGGAAAATAGATAAAATACATTAGGATTTAAAACTATCGTGCATTGAAAGACACAAACAATGGAACAAAAAAAGCAACCCATGGAATGGCAGAATATATTTGTAAATTTTGTATCTAATAAGAGGCTAATATCCATAATTTATAAAGAATCCTTGTAATTCAACAACAACAAACAGGCAATCTGGTTTAAAAAAAGGGCAAATGAAGATCAAATTAAAGGAATATTGGTAGGGAGGGAATATAGAGAATGGATGAAACTCTATAGAAAAAAATCAATGAAAACGTGTTTTTTTTAAAGAGCAACAAAATTTAGAAAAATTTAGGTAGATATACTGTAGTGTATTAAATGGTGACATTATCCCAATTTATTCAGATGGGACTCAAATCCAATACAAAAAAAGAGAAGAGGTAAAAGGAGAAAGTCATGTGAAGAACAGCTAACATCTACTCAAGAACACGACACTACTGGGAAAATACTTGAACACAAAGGTGAGGCTAAAGTACCTCCCATAGGTGAGGGCATTTGCTAGGGGATTGGGAGATGCTGGGAAGAGGTCAATGGGGGGAAAGGAGACGTAGTAATACTTTAAACAATAAAGAATTAAAAAATAAAATACCCCTTGTACCTCAGAGACCAAAACAGACTGCATTGGAAAGGTAATAAGTATAGCTACACATTGACCACACTGCTGCTTCTCCAGGATAGAACAGCACCACAGAAAAAAAATCTCTAACGACCCTCTTTTCTGCAATAAAAAGGATAAATTGGAAGGGTAAACAGCTCCCTCAGCACTGTGGGATGCTGTGTGGGAGCCCCTACTTTGATATTTCATCAAAGGGACTTCAGGGGAATCTGTGGGTCTGGCCACTGGGAATCTGATTGTGATGGAGAAAGGAGTAGAGGTTTGCATCAGTTAGTTCATGGATCTTGGCAAACTGTGTACATATATGTAATGCCTAAATAATAATCCCATCCAGCAGCTTGGCTCATCTCTATAACTAACTTGGATACACTCAGATCAGGGAACTCAACATGGTACAAATCTGTTTGATTCAGATCCATAAAAGAAGAATTTTCTGATCAGGAGGGGAAAAAATGATGGCAGAATAGACAGACCTGTCCCTAGCCTTCTCCCTGAGCAGAGAGAGAGAACAGCTGAGGGTCACACAGGGAGTGTTTGTTAGCGATTTAGGGGAAACTGTACTCCAGGAGAAAGTGGGGGACTGCTGGATGGGGCTCCCCTGACCGGGCAATCCCATTGGTGCTGGGTTCCCTGCCTGAGCCGCCATCTCAGACATGGAAATTGCACCATCTTGAAGGGGAAGGTGGATGTTTATGGTAGCCTGAAAATCTACAGCTGCAGCACCCACTGAACAGTTATGAGCCCCAGAACACTGCTCCCCAATCAGTGCAAACCCTCGAAATCAGAGGAGCTCCACATGCCACACGGAAAGTCAGATTTTGCCTGGGATAAGGTGAGGTCTCTGGTCCCATAGAACAGAAAGGTGTACACACTGTGAGCTGGAGGACCAGGAGAAATATCCACCTAGAGAAATCTGTGGCTGTTGGGAAGGGTGTGATCCGTAATTGTGGAAGGGGGCTTTCAGAGCTGTTAACAGAGGGGGTCTCTAGAAAGCAACCCATTTTGATCTGAGGCAGAAGGACAGCCTGGGAGCTATTAAAGTATACAGGATGCTTGGACAGGAGTGGGGAAACGGGACTATGCAGACTGGCGCACTTTCCTCTTCAAATCCTTGCTTCTGATTAAGCCCAATACAAAGGATCACCCAGTTGGGGACATCCTGGGAGACCGCAAGGCAAAGTTGTTTTTCAGGAGCCTGGGGATCAAAGCGGGAAGTGACCTTCGGAGAACCAGCTCTGGGGCAGCCCACTTCCACAAACCACTATTGAGTGGCTAAGGAAAAGCAGGATCTAAGCAAAGGCTAGAGAGGACCTATAGTCTCAGAGGTCAATTCCAAAACACTGCCACCCAGGGGCTGATTCACAAATTGACTCTTGTCTAATTACAAAAGAATAAAGAAATTAAGACACATCCACAGGCATAAACACTAGAGGAACACAGGGAACTGCAATATTGTCTCAACTGGGAAACAGGTGTGTCAAACAGATCAATAGAGGAAGTGAATGACCTTCACTACTACACACTTTTTTTTTTTTGCTTTATTTTTTTAATTTCTCATTTTATCATGTTACTTAAGAAACTTTTTTTTTATTTTTCCTCACTTGATTTTACATTTTTAATTATTAAATTTTATTTTCAATCAGTATTATTACTATTATTATTTTACCTTTTTAGAAAAAAAGGGTCATTTTATTTTCTCTTTATTTTACTTTGGTATTAGAGTTCTAAATTCTAATTTCATCTTTCCTTTAGCATCATTTTATTCTATCTCAACTCTATCTTCATGCCTTCACTCTCTTCCTAACTTTTCCCCTATTGTTATCCTGTTTCTCTTACCCTTTTCCAACTTTACATTTTTTATATTTTTTCTTGTTACCCCCCGTTAAAATTTCACCCACTAATACATATAATTTCCAATCCCCTGCTCCAAGTGCTTAGATACTTCTCTCTTCTCAATCCAAAAAAGTGTTTTTCTCTCTGTCCTTCTATTGTTCTTTAGCTTGATTGTTGAGTATATTGATTTTTACACATTTTTGTGAGATTGTTTTTCTAATTCTCCCTATTTTTTTTTGTTTGCTTCGATATTGTTTGTTTTTTACTTCCATTTTCCTTTGCCTTCCTCGATATTAGTTGTTGTTTGTAGTTTGCATTAATTTCCAGGAACTTGTGGCTGGCATTTCTTGGGATTAGTGCTGTTCTATTGTAGTTTTCTCCACACATACATAATTTGTTCTCCTTCTCTTTTTTTACTCTCTTTTCTCTGTTCTTTTTTCTTTTTTCTATTTTCTCCCTTCTCCCAATTTCATTTTGGCACTCCTTTCTTTTCTTTTCTCCTCTTTTTCTCCTTCTTTTCTCTCTTCTTCTTTTTCTAATATACCCTAATTTGTCTCTCTCTGGTGGACACTTTTATTTTTGGCTACTAATATTGTGAATACATTTCTGTTCAGAGCCTTGTGCATTGTACCTGGTTATGTTCTTCTTGTGCCTTTAAATAAACACAGGAGAGAGAAAACTACATAACCAGACAAGCAGAAAAGAGAGACCATTGGTAGACAAAGAAAGAGCCCGCATATGAAAGAAAATCAGGCATGACCAGAAAAGGAAGTAAATGAAATGGAAGCAAGCAACCTCCCAGAGAAAGAATTCAGAGAAATGGTCATAAGGTGGCTGAAAAAATAAAAGACAAATATAACAATATGAGTAAGAACCAAGAGGAAATTATAAAGAATCAAAAAGAAATGAAAAATGACATCGCTGCTGTAAAGAATTCAATATAAAGCATCAAAAGTAGACTAGAGGAAGCAAAGGACTGCATCAGTGAGCTAGAAGACAAGGTAGAAAAAATACCCAAGTACAGCAGCTTCTAGAAAAAAAAAAAATAATAAAAAGCAAGAGGGAACTTTGGGATAACATGAAATAAAACAACATCCGCATAATAGAGGTCCCAGAAAGAGTGGAAACTGAGCAAGAAATAGAAAACCTGTTTGAAGAAATAATGACAGAAAAATTCCCTGATATGAGGAAGAAAAAACCCACACAAATCCAAGAAGCTCACAGAGTCCAGAGAAAAATGAACCCCAAAGGACCAACACCAAGGCACATTGTAATTAAATTGGCAAACAGCAACAACAAAGTAAGAATCTTAAAAGCAGCCAGAGAGAGACAGAAAGTTACCTTCAAAGGAACCTCCATCACACTAGTAACGGATTTCTCAACAGAAATTCATCAGGCCAGAAGGGAATGGAATGAAATATACAAAGTTGTGCAAAAGAAGGGTCTGAATATAAGAATACTATACCCAGGAAAGCTATCAATCAAAATAGGAGGTGAAATCAGGAGCTACACAGACAAAAAAAGATTAAGGAAATTTATTACCACCAAACCAGCAATGCAAGAAATGCTAAAGAGTCTGTTGTACAAATAAAAAGAAATAGGGAGCAAAGAAGATACAGGGGTAAAGAATACAAATGGCAACTAACAAGTACCTATCAAAAATAACTTTAAATGTAAATGGATTAAATGCTCCAATCAAGAGACATAGGGTAATGGATTGGATAAGAAAACATGACCCATATCTGCTGTCTACAAGAAACTCACCTCAGAAAAAAGACCCACACAGACTGAGGGTGAAGGGATGGAAAATGATTTTTTAGGCAAATGAAAACAAAAGAAAGCTGGGGTAGCAATACTTATATCTGATGAAGTACATCCCAAAGTGAAGGACATTATAAGAGATAAGGAAGGCCACTTCATGATACTAAAGGGAGCAATCCAAGTAAAAGAAATAACTCTGGTAAACATATATGTACCTAATACAAGAGCATCGAAATACATTTAAAAAAAATCCTGGAAGATATTAAGGGAGAAATTGACAGCAATACAATCATAGTAGGAGACTTTAATACTCCACAATCAATATTAGACAAATCCTCTAAACAAAAATCAGTAAAGAAACATAAAGCCTAAAAGACAACTAGATATGAAGGTATTAATTAACATCTTCAGAAAATTTCACCCCAAAGCCACACATTATTCTCAAGTGCACATAGGATATTTTCACGGATAATGCATATATTGGGTCATAGGCAAAGTCTCTTCAAATTCAAGAAGATAGAAATCATATCAAGCATCTTCACGGATCACAGTGGCATAAAATTAGAAATCAACTACAATAAAAACAACACAAAGAAATCAAACACATGAAGACTAAACAGCATGCTATTAAACAATAAATGGGTAACCATAGAGATCAAGGAATAAATAAAAAAAAAATCATGGCAACAAATGACAATGAAACACAGCAATCCAAAATCTATGGGACACAGTGAAATCAGTCTTGAGAGGGAAGTTCATAGCTCTACAAGACTACTGCAAAAAACAAGAAACGATGATAATAAATTATGTAACTCTACAACTCAAAGAGTTAGAAAGAGAGCAACACAAAAAGCCCAGTGTAAGCAGAAGTAAGGAAAGAGTAAAGATCAGAGTGAAGATAAATAATATACAGACCAAGAAACAATACTAAAGATCAACAAAAAAAAGAGCTGGTTCTTTGAAAGGATAAACAAGATTGATGAACCTCTAGCCAGGCTAACCAAGAAGCAAAGAGAGAGGACCCAAATAAACAAAATCAGAAATGAAAGAGGAGAAATAACAATAGACCCCGCCGAAATACAAAGGATTGTTAAAAAAATAATATGAGCAACTCTATTCCAACAAACTGGACAACCTGCAGGAAATGGATATATTCCTAGAAAAATATAACCTTCTGAAACTCAATCAGGAAGAATCTAATATCTCAAAAGGTCAATAAATATGGAATTGATTGAAGAAGTCATCAAAAAGCTTCCAGAAAACAAAAGCCTGGGACCAGATGGCTACACAGGAGAGTTTTACCATACATTCAAGAAATAATTAATATTTTGGTGTGATGGTAAATGGGATTGCTTTCTTAGTCTCTCTTTCTGTAATTTCACTATTAGTGTATAGAAATGCCACAGACTTCTTAGCATTAATTTTGTATCCTGCTACATTGCCGAATTCAGTAATTAAGTCAATTAGCCCTTTGGGTTTTTTATGTACAATATCATGTCATCTGCAAATAAGGACAGCTTTACTTCTTCTTTTCCAATTTGGATGCTTTTTATTTCTTCTTCTTGTCTAATTGCAATGGCTAATACTTCCAGTACTATGTTGAACAGGAGAGGTGAGAGGGGGCATCCCTGTCTTGTTCCTGTTCTTAGGAGAAATGGTTTTAATTTTGGCCCATTGAGTATGATGTTAGCTGTGGGTTTATCATATATGGCTTTTATGTTGTTAAGGTATGCTCCTTTTATTAACACTTTGCTGAGAGTTTTTATCAAGAAAGGGTGTTGGATATTGTCAAATGCTTTTGCTGCATCAATTGATATGACTATGTGATTTTAATCTCTCAATTTGTTTATGTGATGTATCACGTTTATTGATTTGTGGATATTGTAACATCCTTGCATTCCTGGAATAAATCCTACTTGGTCATGGTATATGACCTTCTGATATTCTTCTGGATCCTATTTGCTAGAATTTTGTTGAGGATTTTGGCATCTATGTTCATGAGAGATATTGGACCGTAATACTCTTTCATAGTGTTGTCTTTATCTGGTTTTGGTATTAGGGTGATGCTTGCTTCATAGAAGGTGTTTGGAAGTGTTCCTTCTTGAAATTTTTGGAATAGTCTGAGGAGAACAGGTTTTAATTCTTTCTTTTTTTAATTAATTTTTTATACATATCTCCCAAGTGCCCCCCTCCCTCCCAGGCATAACCCAACCCCCAGTGTCTATGTTCATTGGTTATGCTTATATGCATGCATACAAGACCTTTGATTGATCTCTTATCTACCTCACCTAACTTTAATCTTCCTGCTGTAATTTCACAGTCTGTTTGAAGCTTTACTGCCTCTGTATCTATCCTTTTGTTCATCAGTTTATAATGTTCTTTATTATCCACAAATGAGTGAGATCATATGATGCTTCTCCTTCATTGACTGGCTAATTTCACTAAGCATAAGGCTCTCCAGTTCCAACCAGGCTGCTGCAAATGGTAAGAATTCCTTCTTCTTAATGGCAGCAGAGAATTCCATTGTGTAGATGTACCATAATTTTCTGACCCACTCATCTGCTGACGAACACCTAGGCTGTTTCCAAATTGTAGCTATTGTAAACTGTTCTGCTATGTACATAGGGGTGCATAAATCCTTTCTGATTGGTGTTTGTGATTTCTTAGGATAAATTCCTAAGAGTGGGATTACAGGGTCAAATGGGAGATCCATTTTTAGTTTTTTGGGGAAACTCCATACTGTTCTCCACAGTGTCTGCACCAGTCTGCATTCCCACCAATAGTGCACAATGGTTCCTTTTTCTCGGCATCCTCGCCAACACTTGTCATTTGTTGATTTGTTGATGATTGCCATTCTGACAGGTGTAAGAGGTATCGCTTTGTCATTTTGATTTTCATCTCTGGGATGATTAGTGACATTGAACATATTTTCATGTGTCTCTTGGCCTTCCTTCTATCGTCTTATGAAAAGGTTCTATTTAGGTCCGTTGCTCATTATTTTATTGGATTGTTTGTCTTCCTTTTATTAAGTTTTATAAGTTGGCTCTAGATTTTGGAGATTAAACCTTTATCAGTGATAACATTTGCATATATGTTCTCCCATACAGTGATCTTTCTTGTTGTTTTGTTGATGGTTTCTTTTGCTGTGCAAAAGCTTTTTATTTTGATGTAATCCCATTTGTTTATTTTTTCTTTAGCTTCAATTGCTTTTGGAGCAGTATCACTGAAGTTCCTTTGGCATATATCTGAGATTGTGCTGTCTGTGGATTCCTCTAGTATTTTTATGGTTTCCTTTCTAATGTTTAAGTCCTGTATCCATTTTGAGTTTATTTTTGTATTTGGTGTAAGTCGGTGGTCCAGTTTCATTGTTTTGCATGTATCTGTCCAATTTTCCCAACACCATTTATTGAAGAGGCTATCTTGGCTCCATTGAATGTTCATGCCTCCTTTGTCAAATATTAGTTGAGCATAGTGTTTTGGGGGGATATCTGTGTTCTCTATTCCATTCCATTGGTCTGTATGTCTGTTCTTGTGCCAGTACCAGGCTGTTTTGAGAAAAGTTGCTTTGTAGTATAGCTTGAAATCTGGTATTGAGATCCCACCTACTTTATTCTTCTTTCTCAGAATTGCTGTAGCTATTCCTGATGAATAGCTTTTTTTGTTCCAGATGAATCTATGAAGAATTCTTTCTAGGCCTGTGAAATATGTCGTTGGTATTTTAATGGGTAGTGCATTGAATCTGCAGATTGCTTTGGGTAGTATGGACATTTTAATGATGTTGATTCTCCCAATCCATGAGCATGGTATGCTCTTCCATCTGTTAACATCTCCCTCAATCTCTTTTTTCAGTGTCCTGTAGTTTTCTACATATAGGTCTTTTACCTCTTTAGTTAGGTTTCTTCCTAGGTATCTTAAGATTGATGGACCTTTAGCCAAGCTCACCAAGAAGCAGAGAGAGAAGACCCAAAGAAACAAAATCAGAAATGAAAGAGGAGAAATAACAACAGACCCTGTGGAAATACAAAATATTGTTAAAAAATACTATGAACAACTCTATTCCAACAAATTGGACAACCTATAAGAAATGGACATTTTCCTAGAAAAATATAACCTTCCAAAACTCACTGAGGAGGAATCTAAACATCTCAATAGTCCAATAACTATGGAAGAAATTGAAGAAGTCATCAAAAAGCTTCCAGCAAACAAAAACCTTAAGTTTGTTATTATAGCTATCATAAAATAGAGATAAAAAGTGGTGACAGAATGTAGATAAAAGGCAATACTTGTGCATTGTTGGTGGGATTATAAATTGATGTAGTCACCATGAAAAACAGTATGGTGGTTCCACTAAATATTAAAAATAAAACTATCACATGATGCAGCAATTCCACTTCTCGAGTAGATCCAAAGTCAATGAAAACACTTTGTCAAAGAGATATCTCCATCCCATAATCATAGCAGCATTATTTACAATAGCCAAGATATAGAAATGGCTTATGTCCATTCACTTAAGCTGTTTCCATATATTGGCTGTTGTAAGTAATGCTACTATAATTATATATGTATTAGAATAACTACATAATGTATTTGTATATATGTAGTTTTACTCTATATAGGGTGTTCTTAAAATGTATACATATTTTTTAAATATCTTTGCTGATTTCAGAGAGGAAGGGATAGGGAGAGATAGAAATATCAATGATGAGAAAGAATCATTGATTGGCTGCCTACTGCACACCCCCTACTGGGGATGGAGCCCACAACCCGGGCATATGCTCTTGATAGGAATCAAACTCCTGACTCTTCAGTCCACAGGCCTATGCTCTATCCACTAAGCCAAGTTGTATACATACTTTAAAGCTGATAACTCACTTAATTTTCACTCCTTTTCAGGTTTAGTTATTTAAAATAACGGGTGAAGCCAGACTAAGCTTTGAACAGAGAAAATTTAGTGCCACAAGACTTTTTAAAATAAGGACACATAACAGATAAGGTTGCGACAGTTGATGAGTTGAGGGTGCACAAATGCCAAATGAAATGATTCTTGATGTGTGCGATTCCATTGCTTTA